>JAIGNY010000074.1:0-105000 GCA_020152595.1 Chiridota heheva | reverse complement strand
TTAACAATTATGGGAGAAAACTACTTCAATTTTGAAAAACTACTTCTTTTAAGAATCTTTAATGGAGTGGTTGGTAAAGAAAGTGGTATAGGGAGCTTCACAGTATAAAATACAATGGAAGCAGTGTAGTTGATTATATAATCTCATCGGACAATCTTATTTCAAATATAGGATCATTAGATTTACAAGTACTTTAATAGATGTGAATCCGATCACATGCCTCTTGCTTTGTCATTTAACAGTTTAGCACAAGTAGAGAGCTCACATTCCCATGACTAAAATCAGATTCATCAATCTTGTTCAATTGAACTTTAACATGTTTAATGACGTTTCAAGTAAACATAGTTTTTTGTCTGCTTGTGATGCTATGTTAATACACAAAGATTTTGATGGAATTTTATATTTGATCAAATCTGTGGCATTTGAATTGTGCTCTAGTATGATCTTAGATGGTAATCAAAAAGATCAAAATTTTAATGTCTGTAATGAATGGTTTGACAAAGAATGTGGTCAAATGAAGGCTATGGTTCATAAAGCTCTTTGAAGGTATAGAAACTATACATCGATCGAAAGCAAAGCTAATTACATACGTTTAAGAAATCAGTATAATGATGTAATTTGTAACAAAAAGAACGGTTATAAAAACAAAATTATGAGGGATTTGGTTACGGCTGCTTGTACAAACAATGTGAAATTCTGGATTTTTTTCTAAATCAGAAGTAATTTCAATAATAATGCAATTACTGCCCAGTATTGGCTGCAGTATTTCAGAGCTATATTTGATCCAGCAGCGATCCCGCTGATTTTTATCAAGCGACTGACATGATAGTGATATTGATATAGATTTATTGAATGATGTTATCAATATAGATGAAATAGAACATCGTATACACGACTTGAAGAACTCTAAATCACCTGGTATGGATGGGATACCCAATGAGTTCTTTAAAGCTCTGCCAGGGTGGATCATTAAAATAATCGTTAAACTCTTTAACGGCATTTTCAAAAATTGCATTTACCCAGATTCCTGGGATATAGGTTTGATCTGTCCTATTTTAAAGAAGGGTAGTAAGATCCCGCAAATTTTAGGCCGTTTACTCTATTGTCTTCTTTAAGCAGTTAAGCAAAGTATTTGCTTCACTTCTCTCTAATCGACTAAAAGAATGGTGTGATAACAATGATAAATCCCAAGAACAGGTTTTCGTAAAAGTTACTCGGCTATTGATAATGCTTTTGTATTACATTCTTTAATTAAAAACTTCTTAAGTAAACCGAGAGATAAATTGTATGATATTTTTGTAGACTTTAAAGGAGCATTCGATAGTAGAAACCATGAGTTACTTTTTCATAAGTCAAAGAATAGATACAAGATTGATGGCAAGTTTCTTAACATATTACGTAACATGTACAGGAACGTAAAAGCCTGCATAAAATTGGGCAACTTATTTACAGATTATTTCGCTTGTCCTTAAGGCTGTAAGGTGTTCGACAGGGCTGTGTTGTATCTCCCATACTTTTTTTACTTTTTGTTAATGATATTGAAGACCATTTACGAGGTGAATATTACAAAGGGGTGAAAGTTGGAAATGAAGAATTGTTTTGCTTACTGTATGCCGATGACCTGGTCATTTTTTCTGCGAATTCCTACGTGCTGTAAAAACTGATTGATAGCCTTTGTTTTTATTGTAAGAAAAATCAATTAGTGATTAATGATAAGAAGACTAAAATAATGGTCTTCAGAAAAGGAGGTAGATTTGCCAAAGCTGATAGATTCTCTCTGAATGGCGCAAAACTTGAAGTGATAAAAAATGATAAGATCTTGGGAGTTTCCTTTTCGTGCCTGGGTGGATAGACTGCTGCTCAAAATGATGTTGCTGACAATGCCTGTAAGGCTACTTTCTCGGTTAAAACCAATAACAGAAAAGCTGGTCACCTTCCATGCTATCAATGTATGTTACTTTTTGAAAGGAAAATTTTACCGATTCTGATGTATGGCTCTGAGTTATGGGGACCACAAACCAGCTCTGAGATTGAAAGTGTTCATGACCATATTTGTAAATTTACCCTAGTTTACCAAGTAATTCCGTAAATATTGTAGCAAGAGGGGAATTAGGAAGAGTAAGTCTTTATTGTTACGCAGTAAGAAATGCCGTTAAATATTGGTTAAAAGATTTGAAACATATAGTCGCTACACTTATATCTCATACAACCATCTTTATCACAAAGTGGATATTTGCGTAAATTCTTGGGTTGCGATTATAAGACATCGCCTAATGAGTTTATAGAGTTTTCAAACTTTATCTCACATATAAACCGTATTTAACTTTTTTTTTTATAATCCGCATTTATGTTCTTATATCACGCGCCTTCGCTGTGGCGTACTCCCTTTGAATGTCCGTACTGGCAGACGGCAAAATATTCCTAGAAATTTATGATTATGCACTATGTGTAACCTACATCGTCTAGAGGATGAATATCACTTTGTGCTAGAATGTCCCTTCTATGAGGACATTCGTAAAGTTTTCATTCCTCAGCGTTTGTATCACTACTGGCTTCGTTTGAAACAAATTCTAAAAACTACATCGAATCTTTAAGTTTAAATTTAACCAGGTTCATAAACAAAGCTCTTCAAAAGCGCAAAGAGTCTTTAGCATGATTAATATGTTGTATAAACTAATATTTACATATATATATATATATATATATATATATATAAATACATATATATATATATATATGTATATGTATATATATATATATATATATATATATATATATATATATATATATATATATATATATATATATATATATATATATATATATATATATATATATATGTATATATGTATATATATATATATATATATATATATATATATATATATATATATATATATATATATATATATATATATATATATATATATATATATATATGTATATATATATATATATGTATATATATATATATATGTATATATAAAAGTGATGACATAACCATATTTATAATGAGAAGGGATGACATAACCATATATATTATGAGAAGGGATACATATTTATAATGAGAAGGGATGCATATCTATAATGAGAAGGGATGACATAACCATATCTACCAACAATATCCATCATCTACCATTTTGTCTGAGTAACTGGAATATTGGCCAGTGTATGTCTATGCCTCTCATTTTCATTGAAACTTGTCAGTGTATATAACAACTGCCCATATGTTATTATTTATACAATTATGACACCAGACTGTCCGATGTCATAATTACGTGAAATACTCCCGGAAATACTAACATCATGTAAAATGAAATAGGGACAGGGGCGGAGCCAGGATAAAATGTCAGGAGGCCCAAGCCAAACCAAACCAGGGATGATGTAATAACATGTTTTATGAGCGATTTTGTCATAATTAATCAAACATATTGGGACAAGGTGCTGCCAAGTCTCATTAGCGGGGCAGAGAAAAATACTGCCTGAAAGGTTTCTTTGCGATTGCGAAATTATTGACACAAAATTGAAGGAAATTTTGGTAAAATCATTGGAACTTTTGGTTGAATTTGGCAACATTTCTCAATAATCTATTAAAATATACCAAAAATCGAAACAAAATTGCTGCCAACTTGAAGAAAATTTTCCGAAAATTGAAGAAAATTGCGCGAGAACAGGGACCTCGGAGCAATTTTGGAAGTGGGGGCTGAAGAAGTAAATGGCGAAAATAAGACCGTCATTACATTAATATTTGTACACTTACTCCCAATCATATAGGTATAGGAAGGGTCACCTCTCGGATGAGAGGGGGGAGCAGGGAGGAGGGAGGAAGGATTAAAGTCCACCACTTCACTGATGTTGCTGCTAATCGAAAAATCTTCATTTTGAAATTTTCTACATTTTGTGGAAATTTCTTTTATTTTGGGAAAATTCCTTCTTTTTGAGAAATTTCCTTCATGTTGGAGAAATTTCCTTTCTTTCCATGCAGGCACTTTTCTTCATAAGTCGGTGAATTGTTTGTCAATTTACGGGAAATTTCAGTTATTTTTGTGCAAGTCTTTGTTTTTTTTTTCATTTTCGGGCATTTTCTCCAGAATTCATCAAAATTTAAAAAAAAAATTTGGGGAAATGTTCTTCATTATTGGGCCATTTTCTTTAATTATTGATAAATTTCTTTCATGTTTGGGCCATTTTTCTGAATTTTCGGAATTTTTTTATTTTTAGACAATTTGTGTGTATTATTAGGAAATATTTGTCAATTTTCGGGAAATTTGTAGACAAATTCGACCCAAATTTCGAATAAATATACCCATTTTTTTTCCTTCCATTTTACCTTCATTTTCGGGAAAATTTCTCCGATTGTATGAAAATTTCGTTTATTTTGGGGTACTTTCCTTAACATTTCGGTAAACTTTCTGTCAATTTCAGGGAAATGTACAATTTTGGCAATTTTCGAGTAATTTCATTCATTTATAGGCAATTATCTTTAATTTTGAAAAAAAAATTGTTGTCAATTTTCGTGAAATTTGTTGACAAATTTGACCAATCTTTCAAAATAATTTACTAAACTTTTAAATAATTTGACCAAATCATACTAATTGTTTCAATTTTATGTTAATAATTTCCCAATTTTACCTCCCAAACGGGAAGCCTAGGGAGCTGAAATTTTCTCAGGCCATATTATTTTGTTATTTTGGCCTAGCAAAAAAAGTGGGGCAGCCCCCCCCCCCTTCCTCCCGTCTCCGCGGTCCCTGGAGAATGAAGCAATTTCCCAAAACTTGAAAGAGATATCCCAAACATTGAAAGAAATTTCCCCAAAATTGAAGAGAACTTGCCGCCAAAATAAAAGACATTTTCCGAAAATTGCACAAGAAAGAAAAATATTTCTTAAAGATTGAAAGAGAATTTCCCAAAATGGAATAAAATTTCCGAAAATAGAAGACAATTTACATAAACCGTGACTTAGGATTATCTCATGGTAAAAAATGTATCATCGAAAAATCTCAGGGGGCCATGGCTACCCCTGCCCCACTCCATCCCCTCTGGATCCGCCCCTGGGTAAAAGGAAAAAAGTGCATAGGTAATACATAAATAGACTCAGGCTTAGCAGAAATTTGGACAAAATTATGCATTGAACTAGTTTTTCTTCAGAGGTTTTGGGGGTAAATTCCTCTCCTTGGGATCTAGAGTTGCAACATATTTCTGAGCTTTATGCAAGCACTAACTGAATAATGTTGGTGTACCTAATTAATCAGCTTATCACTATCTTCATTAGTCATCTGTATCTGGTAACTGAATCAATAAAGATGATGACAATGTAAAATATCTATATCCATAATACTTTGAAAAAGCTGCTGTTGGCATGGCTGGAGGATCTTAAAGTTCGAGCAGAAGAGTAGTGTTGCACTAGATCAGGCAAGTATGCAGGTGATAATCCAAGCTGAGCTTAGAAAATAAGAAGAAAAACACAAATATAGTGTTGGGTCTGCAGTTATGGCATGGGCAGTGGTCCCAGGCATAAATTTAGCTTCCTATCTTAGGTTGCATGACCTACCCAAGGGGGATATGAAAAGTATGAATTATAATGCAGAATGATGTCACAAATACAAATGTTGCACATTATAAAGATAATGAAGTACAAAGTCAAAAGCATTTTGCAGGTTGTCCTCTATTTTGTGTTACTTCTTATTTTTGTCATTTGTTTAAGTTATATCAACCACATTGAGCTGAAATTTTACAGGGTGGTAAATTGTGTGACCTGATATATATTAAGATAAAAATGCAAGAGCAAAAGAATAATAGCGCCCTTTATTAAGCTACAAACTTTGATGGCGCCCTGAATTTTGTATTTTCTTTAATTTCTGAAGCTATACCAACGATGCTGAATTAAAATTTGGCAGAGTAGTAAAATGTATGAATGTATTTAAAGGGTTAGTTCAAGGGTCAGCAAGTCTTTTTTATTTTATGAAAGAAGGCTCAAACGAAACAAAATAATGAAGAAATCATTCAAAATCTTATTCCGTTAGAGAGATATATAAGTTTAAAGTTTGTTATCATATGTGTAGAAACGACTGAAATCAGACTAGTTGTGATGTCATAGCCTCAGATTCCTCAAATTGTTTATGTATGCTATCATAATTTGTCCTGCGATTTTGTGGCTTTAAAACCACGGATATGTCATAAAAGTAGTAAAACTTAAAGCTAGGAAGAATATTGATAATACACCACCTGAAGTAAGTTGTAGGAAAAATAATTTAAATAGTGAAAAAATTAAATAAACTTTCTTTAAAATACACTAACAATTGTTAAGAATGTGAGGATGAAGACGCCAACTTTCCATAGTAGACTTACTACATCAGTCATTTATACACAGATTAGACAGAACTTTAAACTTGAATATTTCCTGAACGAAATAAGATTTTTGAACGCTTTCTTCACCATTTTGTTTTATTTTAAACCCTCTTTCATATAAGATGGACATGCTAGACCCCTGACTTAATCATTTAAATAGATAATATAACCAATGGTAGGCCGACTGGCACAGGGATGCAGGGAAGCATACACCCTTCACCATGACGGTCAAAGCCAAAACTAAAAATGCAGAAGAAAAAAACTTTAAAACAATATCCCTAGTCATTTTATTTTGGTAGAGGCAGGGTTAAGTGGCACAAATGACCCACATTTCCAGACACCCCCCCCCCCTCCCTTTCTTCTACAATGTATGAGGTCTGCTGGCACCACTGCATGAACCGGATACACTTAGTTACACTAAATGTGTTTTTTTAATACATTTTTTATGATTTTAAATAATGTTAGAATAAATGTCATACAATAGAATATCTGTGTTATCCGTTTAGTGATGGAGGTATCATCGGTGCTAAACGACTAATTGAAGCCTACTTTAAAGGACTAGTGACATGTAGCAATTTTAGTATCAGCTGATATATTTTTTAAATTTGAAACAAGTTTCTAATACATATGTAGTTAGAAAAGTGTCTCAGTATTTTACAATCTTAGAAAAAAAAAAAAACCGTTTTTGCCGTTCATATAAACGACTTAACTTCCTATTCTAATTTTTATGATTACAATTTTGTGACGTGTGAGTTGGAAAGTGATGATATTTCACTGATCTCTGTGCGTACGTAGGCATATACACATACAATGCGAGCATTGTCGATTGTGCACCGCTCGAGTCCAGTTATAGGCCTAAACTTTTAGCTTTCTTTTTAGTGATTTCTAAGAAATAGATCGCATGATGGTATGTATAGCTTAGACGAAAATGAGAGAATTGTATGAATCAGTGCATGTACCGGATGAGACTGAGAAGCATTAATCATTTCCAAAATGTGTTCTGAAGTTACCTTAAAGTTTGCGGTGTTGTGAAGTCGTTGCGGAGGGTTTGTTGTGATACGTGGAGGCTTACGTATATGTGGAACTTCGCGTTCAGCCGGCTCAGAGTGACTAACTTACCACGGTCTCGAACATTTATGGTTGGATTGCATCTTCAGGGAGTCTGTAATGTCCCCGTCAAGTTCTCAAAAGGAATCTTGAGATATCAGAGGTTGAAATTTCCAAACCTTTTGCTGACGACATTTTAGGTCTGTAATTACTTTGTACGCGTTTAAACAGGCAGTTCTGCGGGGGTCTACAACTTGCAATGTCACACATTTAAATAAATTTGCGGACGCCACAGAAAGTAGTTATTCAGAACTTCAAAATAACGTGAGAAAATTTCGGAGAAATAGGGGTTACTAAGTATTCAGTGAGTGTCAAACATCAGTTTAAAGCAAACTTGCTTCTACAGGTCACCAGTCCTTTAAAACATGTCTCAGTACAGGACCATTCATGGTCAAATCCACTTTGATTTCAGTCAAAATTGGCACTGAATAACATATCTGGTATACGTTATATAACACCTTTGAGTGACAATTAATCATCAACAATTTTCCAGCCACATTCAGGGAAGGCACATCTGGTTTTGATCACAAATTCCACTTGTAAGTACGAACTGAAGATTACAACTCACATGGTAGATAATTAGTCAAGATTGAAAATAGGAGAATGCAAGTTATGAGTTGAAATTTTATGATTATTTTCCCCAAAATATATTAACTAGAGTTGTATAACTCATTCAAAGATCTATGAAAAGGTCAGAGCTAATATAACAGATCCAAGGTCAGTTTACTCATTACTTAATAATGTAACAGATTTATCTTTCTTTATCAAACTCCCAACTAAAATATTTGAAAACTTTCATATATTTTGTTTTATTATTGGGCAACCTTTCAATCCACAGACATATTTTCCAGCCTCTCTCCCACACTAACACAATTAAAAATGTTCTGCTATCCCTGAGAGAATTGTATGCCATTTCGCAAAATTTAAAATCCCACTGACTGAGAATTAGCCCTTCTCATGTGTTCCACTAAGCAGTGGTGTGGCAACGAGTGCTCCTCTGCGAATTTCTCCAGATGGGCCAAAGATAATTCCTTTGCCTCTTCCCCACCCGCGTGAGGAGGAGGGAAGGAGCATTGACTGTTATCTGCCACGTCAAGCTTGATTTCCTTCGCAACAAATCCAAGAGCTGCTGCGGGACCCGGTCCCCTTGTAGTAGGGGGTCCATCGATAGAGGCGATGGGAATAGAACCTCGTCTGGTACTCTACAAGGTACTAGGGTCCTGTTTAGTGAAGCCTGCATCAGCGAGGCTGCAATAGGGGTGACTTGGGTTGGGGCGGCGAGAGGATTCACCCCGTTCCGGGGGATGGTCCGGTGCCCTGCGAGTATCCGGAGGCTCCTCAGGTTGATCCAAGTTGTCCAAGAGATCAACATTTTCCTCCGAGGGGTAGATGTCGATGGCATCCTCCTCTGAGACCGCGTGGTCGGGGGGTTGCTTTACCTCGACAGCGGCAGCTGCTGGGCGGTGAGACACATGAGACTGTAGCCTCTGCTCCACCGCCTGGGAAACCCAGGTCTCAAGCTTCTGTTTGATGGCGTCCAAGAAGGAAACATTCTCCAGAGGGTTTCCCCTATGTCTTTTTCTCCGCCGCCGCCCGGGCTCAGGGGTGGGCCAAGAAGAAGAGGAAGAAGAAGACGAGGAGGATGAGTAACGTCGGCCCCTTCTTCAATGTTTTCCACCCGCTCTCTGTCTCTCGTCCGGGGTCTGCCTCGCTTCGGGAGGACAGGAACGGTGGACTAGGAGCTTGGGAGACGCTGGGCACTGCCGCAGCGTCCGGCGGAAAAAGCGTACGCATGAGGGTATGTCTGCTCAGTAGAAGGGGTCCATCCTCGGACTCCCTGCTGAATGTTGGTGGCGGCCTCACCTCTCTAGTGGGAGGAGGCTGCTACTGCTTGACTTTGGCGGTGGCGGTGGAGGGGAGAAGACGATGACAGTCTATCCGACTGTCTCTTCACCGCCCTGTCAAGCACTCTCTGAATGTGCCGGTCGCAGTAGAGTCGCTGCTCTAACCACACTGCTTGATCCCAGTTGCTACAGAGTGTACACGGATTAGACCGAGCCATAGATGAACAAACCGCCTGCACGCGATGCAAAGCGGGACATCCGGAGTGCGTTAAGCTCCGGCACCGAGCAACCTGTCCTCGGTGTCCATGATTCTAGTGACAGTTCAGCGAAACGTAATGTTAAACGCGGAAAGTTTTCTATAGTCTTTTTCACGGCTGTGGAACTACGTAGCTATTGGCTACTTATTCAAGAAGAAATTAGCCCGTGAAGCTACACTTCCTATAGAGTTTTATTTATTATCAGCTTACCACGTAGCTGTACAGCTAGTAGGTACACTTATGGGTTTACCGTACAATGTACGTTACCCCGTTTAAATCCTACGGGCTGTACGGACCCGTTCACCGGAGCCGTATGGACCCGTAAAGCTTAACTAAAGAGTCGTATGGACCCATAGGGAGCGGTACACCAGAGCCATATGGACCTGTAAAACTTAACTACGGAGCCGTATGGACCCGTAAAGCTTAACTAAAGAGTCGTATGGACCCATAGGGAGCGGTACACCAGGGCCATATGGACCTGTAAAACTTAGCTACGGAGCCGTATGGACCCGTACGGGCCGTTCAATAGACCCGTAAAGCCATAGCACGGACCTGTACGGAGCTGTAACCCACTTGATGGAGACGTATGGATCTGTACACCGGAGCCGTATGGACCCGTGAAAGTAATCTTATGGCTCTACAGTGAGCCGTGAATATACTTGCAACTTTCTTAAGACACCGCCCCTTGTGGTCATAACGGTCCCTGCGCGGAAACATAGCCCACGGTGTTATAAGAAGTCACTTACCACTATCCGTAACCCACTGACTCCAGTAGCATCGAGCTGTGACTAGTATTATATGTGGCTTATTCAAAGTTATGTCGCTAAGACCCAACTTAAGTCTCTTGATTGAGTTTTTACGTACACCAGATGGACCACCTGTGACCCCACCGACTCAGTATCGTCGAGCCGTGGTGCCCTAGGATGGTTGGTCAGTATACATTATAAAGTTAACTACTAGCTGTGACCACGATGACTCAGTAGCATTGAGCCGTGGCGCACTGTCGTATGTAGTTGACTGTGATTACGTTGCACAACGCGATTTTTTCTAATCTATACTAACACAAAACTTCCCTACGGGGGATGTACTGACGACCCTTACGCGGGAGAGACGGCAATGCGGAGACAGCGTTACATAGTATAAGACATGCCACAGCAATTTAATACATCAGAAAAATGAATCAGATATATAAAAAAATTGAAACCCGAGAAAATGCAAGAAATGCACAATTTATGAAAACGCAGGACAGGCGTGGAGAACACTAACCACTGCTAACTTGGTGTCTGTGGAGAGAAAAAAAAAGGTCAATTCTTCCGAAAAGGGGGCACGAGAGGACGGGCCCTGCGCCCCCCCCCCCCTAACCGAGCACATTAATTAAAACTTTCTTCAAAAATAGTGCTAGATGTACGAACTCACGCTATGTATGGTAATGTAAAATAAAATATAGGCTCTCTTGTACAAACTGTAGCTCCTTGGAGCTTGTTGCAGTCGATTCCTCAGCCTTCCTGTGGTGACGTTGACCTCTTGCTCATGCGCCAACACTAAGTCGAGAAGTTGGCCTAATGCATATGAGAACCTGTACTGAAGATATCCCAACATGTAAAACATATGCACAGTAAAACACTATGCTATCCTCGTGGTAGGGCGGGGGCCTAGGGAGAAAACACATCTCCAGTGGGAACAAGGTCCTCTAAATTAGCACACCAGGTGCTCTAGGGACTAAATCCTCCCGTCACGAGAGTGGACTCTCTCGTTCTTATAGGCGCCGGAACCACCCCGCTCATGGTCGGGGCAAAAATTTGTCCGACAATGGTCTGAATCCAAGGCAAAAATGTATCCGATTATGCAATGGTCTTAGGCCTATTAAGTATTTAACTGTAATATTCAATGTGATAACTAACGGCCTATTCAGTATATCACTGTAATATATTTCGAAATAGCCTCGGTACGTGGTGTTAAGTTCGCTATGGCCACACACACAATTATTACGGCAAAGTCCTAAAGACATGCGTGCCCTATCTGCCTATTGTTTAATTGCTTTAACGCTTTTCTTAGATTCCCAGGATGAATAAAACGATATACTGTGTTTACAAGTGACGTAAAAGGATGCAATCTTTCACAACGGAATGTAGGATAGCTTCCCTGGTTGGTAGATCGTCTGATACTTCAGTACTTCATAAAATTAGGAAAATGATAGTCAGTAGCTTTCCTGTTTAGTATGTTATCGTGTAATTTTACCGAAAATTGGCTAAATGACTGTAAATCTTAACAAGAATTTCAAAATAAGAAGGCTATCTAGAGTTTAAAAGAATTTATCCGCAAAGCAATATTGTTACTAACCTAGTCAGTAGTAATTGAATGTAAAAATAAAGTCCGTACAAAATGCTTAAACCGCAGAGCTTCCAGGAGCTTCGCCCCATGGACCCCACCAGGGCTTTGCTCCTGGACCCCAACGGGACCATTGAGCGGGCCCTGGACCCCAGGCGGTCGCGTGAACATAGTCGGCCCAATGATTTCGACTTTCCGCCGCCGCGGGCGGATAAAAAATCACTATAGACACAGAGTAACTTCAATATAGATAGTCCTGTGAATCGGACTGAATATTTCCCAGGCCCGTAGCCACCTCATCTTACCTAACATGACTTTAAAAAGCTTAAAGAAAAGTGCCAAAACAGCTTTAAAACCCTCACGGTTGGAGCTGTAAGAAAGAAAATGTTAGAAAAAGGGTGAAAATTGTAAAAACAAACTCGACCAGTCTCATCGATGTTGTGACAGCAACGCGCAGAAAAGAAGTGAGGGATATTAGAGGTATAATGGAGGTCAAGGCTGGGTTACTAACTACGTTTTTAATTCGGTTAGAAGTGCGTTAAGATCAGGTCATTGGACCAGATTGCATATCTATAGCATGGAAGGTACGAAATAACTTACAAAAACATGTGCACGAGTTGAGCATGTGAAAAGATACCAAAAATCTATTTATTTTAATTTGAACATTTTGGGATAGTTTTCACATCCACCCTGCATACTGGGTAATGGAATGAAACAAAAAAGGGACAGAGATTCCTGCCTAATAACACTGTGCTGCCAGATCTCTAGCTCTTAATTACTAAAATGTTCCAAAAAGTAAACTTACATATGGCGATCGCTCTTTGCAAATATTTGGCCCAAAACTTTGGAATGACTTACCTCTTTCAATCAAATCTGCTCCATCCCTTAAACAATTCCATACCTTGCTTAAGACTCACTTATTTAATTGTGCTTTCAAGTCCTCTTCATAATTTTCTTGTTCTTTGTTTTCTTTATATTTCATGCTTATCTTATTTACACATTTGTATTTATTTTCTTTATATGCATATTTTGTAAGGCGCATTAGAATAAGTTATTTAGATAATGCGCCATATAAGTGTAATAAACTTAAACTTAAACTTAAACGCAGACCGCACTAGACAGGACTCCTTCCCCTAGTAGGGTGCCGAATTAAGTCTTATTCCCACCGATGAACTCCAGGGGGAGAAAGTGCTGCACATCCTTAAGTTCCTGCCTGCTAAGGAGAATAAGCTCGATGTGACTGATGTACCTCTTGTTAAGGAGCACGTTCATTCACAGAGGAAACTGCTGCCGAGCGCCCAAAGGGACAAAAAGCTGTGGATTAAGCAATTCCCAATTGACGCATCCTTCCTGAAGCGAGTGTAGCACTGGGCATGCACCCCCAGCAAGGACTGGGGAGCCTTTAAAAAGATGTTGATCAGGCCACACGTGTTTAATCCTCTGATTACAAGGCGCTGATTAGTACACCCCCATCCCAGACGGAGTTTGGGAACTCCGCCAACCCGTGAGCTGCACCGCAGCGGTGTTCAGCTCTGGACCATAGTTAATCAGTTTATCAACTCTGCGGTCCAGCGAAGGAAAAAATCCCTCAAATCTGTGGATCGGGCCGTACGACGCGGCTATAAATATCAAGCTTTTGCCTTATAGGTGACAGGGGTTGGACTCCGTCCTGCAGAAGCATCTGCCAGCCGATGTCCACGCAGAGACCAAACCTTGCTGGCCGGGCTGTCAGACTTGATTGACGCGACGGTCGATCAACTGGTTTGGGCCTCCGTGAAGGTGGCCACGGAGCAGCGTAAGAATGTTCTCCCCTCCTTGGCCTCTCAGATGCCACACAGACTGACCTTCTATGGTTGCCAACGGAAGATCTGGACCTATTCGCAGGTCACTTCCAGGACGTTCTGTCGCGCCAGGCCGGCCGGCAGGGTAATCTCTGGAAGACAAAGAAGTTGCTGGTGAAGGCAAAACCTTTGTTCTCCTCACCCGCATACTGCTGGACGCCAAACCCCACAAAGGGTCGAGGCGCGACTGCAAAGTGGCAGGGTCCACGCCATCCAGCGATGGCGTCGAGACTCCGATGCATCTTCTTCCACCCGCCACGATTTCAGACAAAGGGCTGGCCATGTGAACGTGGTAACTGATGGTCAATGCTCCTTCCCCTTTGTGCGCAGAGCGTGAAACTCTTCCTCACGCGGCTTGGGAAGAGGCAAGGGGCAGCGCCTTTGACGTGGCCCGACACCCCTGCTGGCGAGAAGACCGGTCAGGGGCGTGTGGGGAAATTTGCGGAGGAGTGGGGGAAAATCATTTCAGATATGTGGGTACTCCAAAAGTTTGGGAAGGTTATTGGCTGGAGTTTACGTCCCCCACCCCCGCCACAGTGAGAGTTTTTCACACCACCCTTACTCCTTAGTAAGAAAATCAAGGAGTTACTGTTGAAAGACGCAATCACCCCGGTCCCGCATCCGTCCACGATTTAGTAATGTCCACATTTTCCCTGGCCCCCAAAAGAAGAACAAGTGGAGTCCAGTCATCAATCTAAGACCGCTCAACAAGTTCATTCGTCCGTTGAAATTAAAAATGGAGATGTTACACTCACTTGACGGAAGGCCTTTGGGCGAATTCCGTCAATCTCGCAAATGCTTATCTATACGTGTTCATGCGCGTAGAACACAGATGCTTCCTGTCGTTCCAATTCGAGATAGCCATATACACGTTCGATGCATTACCCTTCAGTCTGTCCCAGGATCTTCAGTTTCTTGCAGCATTCCTGCGGAAGCAAGGCATAAGAATTTACATGTATCTAGACGACTGGCTTATCGTCGCAGAAGATGCCGCCACAGAAGATGCCGCCACAGAAGATACCACCGCAGTTGCAGTACACACATACATAGTCATAAGAGTGGCACAGGACTTAAAATAGATTATCAATCCCACCAAGTCCAACCTAGTTCTGTCCCAGACTCTCAAACAGTCCTAGATTTCACGCAAGGTCACATACGACCGACAGAGGCGCGGATCCTAGCCATGGAGGCGGAAGTCAACCTTCTCCTCTGGCAGCTAACGTCTCCAGCGAGAGAATGGCTGATATTCTTAGGATACCTAGCCAGTCCTGTAGATGTAGTTCCCATGTGTAGGTTTTACATGCGGGACCAACAACTCCACCTACTGGACTTTTTCGTCCCATCCAGAAGGGACCTCAGTACCCCAGTCCGCTGTTTACAGACAGTGGTCCTCCACATCTTGTGGATGTGCGACCACTCCCGTCTGTCACATGGAGTGAATTTCCAGCCCGTCAGACCTTCAATGTCAGTGGTGACAGATACGTCTTTAAAGGAATGGGGGCGCATTTATCATGGTCCCAAGTGTCGGGATTTTGGACGGGTACTTGGTGCAATCAGCACATCAATATGTTGGAACTAGAGGCACTTTATCACTTTTTCACAAGCTCAGAACAAAACAGTTCTGATATGCACCGACAACACCACCGTGGTGTATATCAACAGACAGGGACAGTACGAGATTCAGGAGACCCTCGCCAAGTCCCTTCTGTCTTAGTGCATGACAAACAATATCAGTCTTTAGGCATTTCACCTTCCAGGCAAGGGAACACGGTTGAGGATTTGTTGTCTCGCCTTTACGGAGCACCCACAGAGTGGGCACTCCTGCCACTGGATGCCAGCGCGATCTAAATGACTTTTGGTCTTCCGGAATTAGATCTGTTCGCGTCCATCGACAACCACAAGCTACCAACTTTCTGCACTCTGACTCCCCAACCCAAGAGTGTGGAGAGTCGACACATTCACGATCAGGTAGACCCACTTCGTGGGTGTAAGGGTTACACCTTTCCACCATTCAATCGGTACTGAGAGTACTAAACAAGGTGGTATACACGATCAGTGTCATATGTTGCTAACTTGTTTTGGCTCAATTGGTCCGGCAACTGTGGTTTCCCAGCTGCTCAAACTAATCGCAGGCTTCCCGTACGAGCTTCCGGCCAGGGACGACTTAAGTCTCTATACCGGGCTCTGGTAAAATGCATCACAAACCCAAAACACTCCATTTGACAGTGTGGCCACTGTCTGCGAATACTTGGTGTGCAGGGCCTTTCTGAAGAAGCTGCCTAAATGGCAGCCCAATGTAGGAGACCCTCCACTTTGTGGCTGTATTCTGTCAGACATGGAATGTTCCGAGACTGGTATCAGAATAGATCGCTTTCTCCACATTCGGCGTCTATTGGTGACATAGCCGATTTCTTACTATATCAGTTTAATCCAAATAAGTCCATCAGTACAGTCAAGGACTTTAGGACAGCAATAGCAGCTATCCACCAGGGCTTACCAAATGGGTCTACTGTCACTGATGCACGACCACTGAAAAAATTAGTGAAAGGAACGTTCTTACAAAGACATTTAGTTAGGAACCTTGCCCCTCCGTGGGACATGCAAGTAGTTCTTGAGGCACTGGCAAAGGCTCCGCCTGAGGCCCCGCCACGTGTCCACTCAAGGAATTGGTTTTCTGCTCTCTCCGCTAGGAATAGAGGCGCCGTCCACGCGCTTTCTCTCAAAAAGGGTCATATTCGCTTTGAGTCTGAGGGTGTACGGCTTGTGCCCGACCCAGTCTTTTTGGATTCAGACTATAGAATTTTCCAAGATCCGACATTCCTTCCGTCGCTGTCTACATTCTCTGATACGTCTGGTGCCTCGTCCGATGTCTCAAGAATTATATTACGCGCACATAATCTTTGCGTGGCGACGTTAAATCTTCATTCGTGTCATTGCAAAATCGCATCGTACCGTGTTGCGCGAGACAATTTCACGGTGGATTGTTCAGCAATCTCGTACAATTAATCGGCGTTGCTCACGGAACAACCAGTCAAGGCACGCCAATTAATACAGAACGTCAATTGCGCTGTTCGGCGGATTCTCTTACACGAGATACTTTGTGGCGCTGTTTGGAAAACCTGCCACTTTTGTTTCGCCGGACTATCAGGGCGGAGTTGCAAGAGCTGTTTTATCCAGAGGAAGACTATCTCTTTCCTAAGGTGAATATTTTTTTGTTTTTATTATTCACTTTATCTTGCTTGGTTTATGATTCATCTGTTAATTGATTAACTTCATTAGTCGGTTTTACATACTAACAAATTTCTGTCGTTGTTCAGACATGTTTTAAATTTGTTTCAATTAACAAACGGTTTGTTTTTTCCTTGTGTTATAACCCGTCTCTCTCTGCTGGCGAGCCTGGTGAGCTCTCGCTGCGATGTATTGTTTACAGTTTTGTATCTGTATCACAATTTTTGGTTTACATGTCCTTTTGGGCTGCTAGCCCATGTTCATGCGACGTTTGCCCCAGTTATTACTAATAGGTGGTTTCCTGTGATAAGATAACAAGATTACTAGCTAAGAAGGGTTTGTCACTCCATAAAAAGCCCAAACTAACACCACCACCACCACAAAACAAATAATAATAAAAAACGCCCACAGTTAGTAAAGAACAATGCTGACCTTGGAATTGTGAACAGAATTGGAGCTAACTACTCACTCAGGCAAACCATTCCACTCATTAACAACTCTTTGCGAAAAGCTAAAACGCTGAATATTTATCTGTGAGAACTTTTTGGTCAACTTCAAACTGTTACCACGTGTCACATGAGGATTAGCTGAAACATGCAAGAAATAACAGGAAGTGAAAGCATCACTACCAGATAAGAACTCTAAAACCTGAATCATATCGCCACGTACTCTTCCTAACTCAAGCGTGGTCTAAGCAAGATTTCGCAACCTAGATTCATAAGAGAGATTCTTACTTCGGGAATAATCTAGTGGCTCTTCGCTGAACCTGCTCCAAAATGAACTTATCCTTCTTCTAAAAGGGACTCAAAGCCTGAATAGCATACTCAAGGTAAGACCTGACTAACTGCTTATACAAATTAAGAACAACCTCTCTACCAAGAAAACAAAATTTCTTCTAATCAAACCAAACATCCTATTTGCCCTTGCAGCTGCTAAAGCACACTGTTTAGAAGGTTTCAGATTGCTAGTAATGACAACAGCTAGATCCTTTTTGATCAATACAACCAAGATTTGAACCATTCACGCAGTAATCAAAAGCCAAATTTTTCTGACCAAAATAAATAACTTTGCATTTATCAACATTGAATGACATCAATCATGTTTGGGACTAAGAAACTAACTTATCCAGATCAGTTTGCACAAGTGAAGAATATCTAGCATCATCAACAATCCTGTACAGCTTAGTGTCATCACCAAATTTACAAATCCTGGAGCCAAGGAAAACATTAATATCATTAATGAAGATTAAGAAAAGCGGACCCAATACAGAACCCTGAAGAACACCATTTGTAACCTTCTTTCATGGAGATACTTCATCATTAACAACAACTCTTTGTGACCTGTCATTTAACCAAGAATATATCCAACTGGCACACTTTTCCTCCACACCAAGTGCTCTTGTTTTCAACATGAGCCTTCCTAATGGAACCTTATTAAATGCTTTTTGGAAATCTAAATAGATAACATCCACATTATGACCAGAATCAACTTGTTTAGTTACATCATCAAAAAACTCCAATAAATTAGAAACACAAGACCTCTTAGGTAAAAAGCCATGCTGGGACAAATTCAACAAATCATTGACCAGTAAATGATATAGTACAACATCCTTAACAATGGACTTCCATGACCTTGCACACAACACTAATAAGACTCACTGGCCTATAGTTACAAGGCAAACTGTGGTCACCCTTTTTAAAGATAGGAGTGACATTAGCAATTCTCCAATCACTAGGAACAACACCAACATCAAAGCACTTTGAAAAGATAAGTCAGGGAACAGAAAGAACATCAGAACACTCGTTAGACAGCAGGATGTATACCATCTGGACCAGGTGCTTTATTTGAATTCAAACCCTTTAACTTGTTAGACACAACTCAACTAAAAATCAACATTCCTAATAGATACTGGAGAGTGCACACTAAGATAATCCACAACATCATCAGTAGGGGACTTCTTAGTAAAAACAGACACAAAGGATTCATTCAAAACCTCAGCCATATTCTTACCACTATTAATAGTAATACCATCATTACCCTGAAGGGGACCAACAACTTCCTTGGTTTTTTGCTTTGAGCGAACATACGAATGAAACAACTTAGGATTAATCTTAACCTCTTTAGAAGATATTTTTCAAAAAGCACTTTAGTATCTCTTATCTTATCCCTTATACCTAGCAAGCTCTGCAGGACACCCCTTTACATTTATAACAAGGCCACAACTTCTTCTTTTCCCGAACAGCCTGCAAAACCTCCCGAGACATCCACACTGGCTGATTACGCCTACAGACTTTCTTTAATGGGACAAACTTTTATATCCTCCAAACCTATAGTTCGGAAAACATCCCATGTTTTAGAAGGAACTAATGAACGGAGCAAAGAAGTCCAATCAAATGACAAATTATCCTGAAGTGCAGCAAAGTCAGCATTCTTAAAATCTAAAACCAGTTTATTATCTGGAGAAACCTTTGTGAAACAATACAGATCAAAACTAATGAGGTCATGATCACTACACCCTACATTACTGCAACTTAGCACATATCTAACCATACTTTCTTTACTACTGAAAATCAAATATAGACAATTTCTACCACGCATGGGAAACAACACATGCTGGGTGAAAAAGCAGTCAGATACAGCTTCCAGAAAATCTTTACCATGTAAACCACTAGTACAAAGATTCCAATCAATGTCTGAAACTTAGTCCCCAAAAACAATGCCCCTCCTAGAAGCAACTTTCCTGAAGCAGTCAAGCAATTTCTTATTGTTCTCAGGACTAGAATTTGGTGATCTATACACAACACCAACAACCACTGAACTACCAACATCGCCATCAACAATAAGCTCACACCATAGGCAATTTGAAAAACCAAAAGAAAACTGAACAGTCCTATCTATACAATTAAAACTATCTTTCACAAACAATAAAACACCCTCCTCTACCATTGAGAGTATCTAATCTGTCTTGCCTGAAAAAGGAGTAATCTGGAATATGTATCTTTGAATCACTAATTTCACTATAAATCCAACTCTCAGTTATATATCAGGTCTACTAATTAAAACTTTAGCCAGAAGCTCATCACGCTTACTCAAAATGCTACGAACATTTGAAAACATAACCTTAATTTTACCACTAGAACAATCCCTATTCCCAGAAACATGCCTGACAGTTGGGTTTAAACTCTCACCCCCCGTGACTAGTTTAAAGGACTCAGATCCTTAATTGCCCTATTGAAACCCCTAACAAGAACACGAACACTTTTCCTAGTTAAATGCAAACCATCTCTCATGAACCAATCAACCCGAGATTCAAACCTATGCCAGAATTAAAAAACCCTGACTCAAATAGACGACAACTACTATCTAACCAACTATTGTTCAACAACATCTTATCTATCATGAAGGAACTACCCCTACGCGACAACAGACCAACAATTAGAACCCTACAACCGGTGTCCTTCAACTTTGATAACAAATCCATGAAACTACGCCTAACATAATCAATATTTCTCCTTCAAATATCATTTGTACCAATTGAAACTACGACGGTATCTTCACCCTTACATAAAGTCTCAACACGAGAACTAACATCTTTTTGTCATAACTTACTATAGTTTAGTCATTTTTACTCAGAGGATTTTCGTCCTCAGAGGATAGGGAAGCTAGTCCTTTAAGTAGGAAAACTGGCATGAGTATTAAGGCCAGCCTTCGTGAGCTTTTGACCTGAACTCCCTTCCTCCGAATCCTCGGTTGCAATCCAGTTGCATATTTATAGCATGGAAGGTAAAATATAACTTTGATATTTACGAGAGTTATACTTACCTTCCTTGCATCCCGACCGCCTCCCCTCTCGTTCGGTCCTTGGTGGAATGTTAAGTGAGGGGAGTCACAGGTATGCTGGAAGGCAGAGGTGGGTTGGTAACTACGTTTTTAATTCGGTTAGAAGGCCTTAGAATCAGGTCATGGGACCAGATTGCATATTTATAGTATGGAAGGTAAGTATAACTGTCGTAAATATCCCCGCTACTTAAAGCGAGGTAAACCTCTAGAAACTTCCAATAGTAACGTGGTGGGTTCATCACATGAATACCTTAAATGAGTGTGCAAATAGATGATCTAGACCCAGTTTTCAAGATCATGTTGTCAAATCACAAAAAAGTCAAATTGATGGCTGGAAGGTTGTGTGAAGCTTAAAATTTGGATCCAAAAATCTAGTGCCATTAAACGGACTATACATACAGCATGCCATATGACACAAGCAGATTGTAAATTGTATCAATTTGATATTGAAACCACTGTTAGTGAAGTTACTTTATATTACAGGTTCATGTTCTTTACTCACAGAAACATTCAATGTGCCTTTTGAAAAGCTGACTGCAGGTGACGTCGAAAACACAGAAAGTTGCTTGGTATTTTTTCATCCCTGAAAATGCTCTATTTACATGCCCTAAAGACAGGAGTTGAGTAGTGGCGTTTTAATCAATTGTGTTCATCTGTGCCAGGACGCAGCCACAAACCCTCCACCAACTATATATGTGATCCATACGATGTTGATCCATGTGTTTTATGCAATAAAACCATTGCAACACGCAACAAAATTGTAGACAGAAGGGAATTGGTATGGAATAGCTAAGTGAAGTCTTGATATTCTGTAAATTACAGGCAATGGACAGAAAGATAAAGTAGAACGTGCCCTGCTTGTATGTCAGTCCAGTATAAGTGAAACAGTGTTCTGTTTGTAGTGCCACTCAGTGGAGGAGTAAAGTCCGTTAGGCTCTGTGCTGAAAATATTTCTACAAGAAAACTGCATCAATTACAACTACAGTTAGTCATGCATGCTCTCTCCCGACAAATCACTTAGCTTTAAATGCTTTAACAGCCAACTATTGTTGCTCAGTAAGCTTTCTGCTTCACCATTCCGAACTAATAAGGCAAGCAGTACACTGCACTTGTGTGCTAAAGCTGGTTAACAATAGATCCTTTCGTTGAATCAGCGGCGGAGCAGAAAGTTCAGAGGGGCTAGTATCACAGAAGTGGTTGTGGTTTTTGACATGCAGAAGATGAAGCTTTCTAAAATCCACTGTACGGTGGATATTTTGATAAAATGTAAGAACGGTTTTACACAGCATGACGGTGACAATTGTAACAGATTTGTATCCCCTTTGGTTACACCCTAGTAACAATAACAGTACATTGTTTGTATAGTTACATAGCAAATACTAATTTCACTTTCCTTTGATTTATATACATCTGGTGTTAAAGGAGCTTTCAGTCTTTTTGCAAGTCAAAAGCAATTTTGAAATATACAGGCCTATGTTTTGATCCTCACTGGCATGTCGTCACAAGAAATAATTATGATTAATTTGGAACATTCTTATCAAAGGTTTTCAGTACCATCACATGCCCTCTTCCGGCCGCCTGCGCCTGCCTCTAAATAGTTGCATTGACAGGGCATCCACTGAGGGGAGGGGATGGGGAAGGGGAGGTTATGGAGACGTTTGTTCATTCTTTAGAGTCATTATGAAATATGAGTTTTGCATCAAGTAGTTTTGATATTCAACCAACTAGCTTATGCTTGCATTGGGTTACTGAGGTAAAACTTATACTATATGCGGTAGAGGGAGGGGGGGGGGGGAGCTATGGTAACTATTGCTTATTCTTTAGAGTCATTATGAAATATGAGTTTGGCATCAAGTAAAGTTTTGATATTCAACCAACCAGCTTACGTTATCATTGGGTCACTGAGGTAAAACTATATTATATGCAAATTTAAAGCTGTCCCATGCTGTAAGGTTATTCTGAGTGGTTGTTTAGCCCTGTCAGCTAATTAACTCAAATCATTTTTCAACTTTGATGAAGCTCTCGTGAGTATTTTATGCTCAAATAAACCCCCAAGATAACTGTTTGTGTGTGGAATCATTTCACAATTGGTTTTTAAAAGTCTTAAATCTCCAGTTTGTAGCACGACCTCAATTTTTTAAAGGAGTTATTCTATAAATGCCTAACTTGTGTTCAATTATTTATAGAATCCACAAAGCTATGAAAGTCAATTTTGAGAAGCATACCGCATATTTTCAAAATTGAAACTGCCCTAAAAACAGATTTGATGAGGTATGGTAGACTGGAACGTTTTGTAGTATAAATCAGAAAGAAGTTTTTGGCAATTTGGGGTGTACACAACTTCATTCATTCTAGGAGTTGATTTCTGAATTTGTAGAGTATTTTAGACTGTTCTGGGATCTTTTTTGTTTGTTTGAAAGAATCTTTATAATTACCTAACCTGCATCAGTTGATAAACAAGTGAGATGAATCATTAATGTCCTTGATTTTACAAAAGACGAACAAGATAATGACGTGATTTAATGTTTTTCTCTCCTTGAATAAAGTTTTGATTAATAAATTTTGACAAAATTTATCAAAAAATGTTCTTTTGTTGGCAAGTATAATATCACTAGATTTGTATTGTGGACGAAATTGATACCATTCATTAATTGACTCAAGTACATGATCCTTAAAGGGATTGTAGGTAATATGAGTGATTGCAAATGCTATGGGGGCAGAGGTCATAACAAGTTAGTAATCTTCCATTGTTGTTTACAAGTAACAAGTGCAATATGTTGATAGGATAGTCCATGTAATCTTCCCCTTTAGAAAGTTGAGTGCTCTTCTCTGCGGGTTACTGGGGTATAACTATATTATAGTGCAATTGCTGTGCTGCTTACGTTATTCTGCATGGTAGCTTAGCAAATTAGCATTTGACCACTTTTTAGGTTGTGAATATCTCATCTGTATAAACCTAATTTTTAAATTAAAGGAGCACTAAACCGAAAGTAAGGGCGTATTTTTAGAGGGTTCCCCCCTCCCCCCTCTAAAATAAAATGCTTCTCTATTTCTCAACAGGTATAGCAATTTTCTGTTTAATATGATTATTCATGTAACCTTTGCCCTCACGTCGACTGGGCTATGGAGGCATGAAGTTTCTTGATCTGTTATGGATAATATAGCTGTGAAATTGCAAAAACGAGTGCCCCCACTTTTCGGTCTAATAATGATAACAACAGTATGGCCGATTTGCAAGCTGATCTTGTGACATTGCAAAATTGAACTTCTCAATTGTACTTTTGAGAGAAATAAAAACAAAATAGAAATTGGCATGTTTTTATATTTTTTTAAATTAAAATATGCTTAATCTAAATAACGAGAAAGAAACCATTCCAGCTAACTCATTCAATAAACCCAGGGCCCCATTCTCAAAATTGGCCTTGGAGACTGACAAACTTTTCTAACTTTAATGCATCGCAACATGTATTATGAATTCCTTACCTATTTGTCATCAGTGAAGTTAAAAGGGAATATTCCTGTGAATTTTCATTCCATATATATATATATATATGACTATTAAAGACACAAATTGGTGTACAAATCGCGTTGATATTTTGTTTGTAGTTGCATTTTCAAGAGTTTACCAGTGTGACCTCACAGTGTACAGTGTGATGTCATAAAAACAGATCCATTCCAATACAATATTTGTGTATATCTTTGACAATTAGCTGCCTCTTCCTAAATTAATGGAAGCTGTTTTTTGTTTGATTATTGAGATGGCGTTATAACATGCACTTTACAAGAAGATGCTTTACCCATCCACTCATGTACCTTACACTCTATTAGTAAAAGAAAACTTTTTATTTATTTATACAAATACACAAAAAAATTGTCTAAGATCTGCATAAATGACAGCAAATTGTACACTGCAAGGTCACTTTGCAACACGCTGAAATGTAGATATCAACATAATTTTACACCAATTTTTTGCTTCAAATATTCCTTTAATGTGTACCTTTTGCCACCTCTAATACTTTTGTTCTACACATTTACACAAAATGGATTAGAAAATGCACTTAGCAGCATTGTAGATGAAATTTGATCTGCATGAAACTTCTTATCACAACTACATGACAAAGCTTGTAGTTGTGAGTGTTGCTGGATGTTAAGTTTCTATCCTAGACATACATCAAACCAAAAATTAGAAGACGGCTCTACGATATCCTTTTAGTTTTTATTTAAGTTTCAGGTCTTAAATTTCACAAAAATATGTGATAAAAGATGGAAATCCACCAGAAATGGGTGATAGTGCAGGAAAGTGCTAGATTGTTTTAAAATCTACTGTTTTTCATAAAATAGCTTAAAACCCATCAAAATTGGTTAAATTACAGCTAAATTTGCAAACCCACTTACTTCAAAAATATGCAATTTTGTGATGTCATCAGTTGACGAACTCTTCATTCTATTAAAACTTTTCATTTTCTACTGAAATTCACTCGTCGAGTACAAACCTTTAAACTCCTTAATCCAACTTAAAATACAGTACTTTAATTAATAGTTTGAACCCCATCTTTTATAGAAATATTAAAAATTAAGTTGATTTTTTTTTTTTTTTTAATAGATCTGAAATATATTTAACACCCTTTGAGACATAATTATTACTAAAAACTGTAGAATTGCTAATACGAATAGAATGATTGTTCCAAATAATTTCGGACTTAAAATTACAGGTAGGTTTGACACACTTAATTTACTCCATGAGACACACACATCTCTCACAAATTGATTAGGAATCTTAACAACATCAAATTCACTGAAATTGCATCTGAATATAAAATCTTTGCCAAATTTACTGAGATATAAGTCAAAAAATAATTTCCATGGCTTAAACATAGTATCAATATACCTCTTCACCCACGATAATTTAATGACATCAATAAAATTAGACAGATCAATCATATTCAAAGCTCCCTGATTATAAGGGAGGCACATAGTCACACGACGTACTTTGTCTGGTTTTCCCGACCATATAAACTTGAAAAGAAAAGTATTTACTTCTTTAACAAAACTGATATTTGGGTTAGGTAGAACAGAAATAAGATAAACAACTTGGGATATCCCAAAAGATTTAATTAATGTTATCTTCCCCAAAGGGGTAAGATCTCGTTGAGACCAAAGGTTGAGCTGAGTTTTGAGATGAGACAACTTGGGTAGATAATTGAGATTATAAAGATCAGCTTTCTGGTGGGTTATATTATAACCTAGGTATCTTAATGGCCCATGTGTTATCTTAAGACCGTAATTTTGAAAATGAGGTGGGACATTCTTAACAAACGGTTCTAATGGAAATAAATTAGATTTAGATGAATTGATAGTGGGCCCAGAAACCTAGGCGAAATCATGAAGCATTTCTAAAACAGCTTTTAAAGAAGATATGTTGTCATTTAAAATCAAAGTTGTATAATTGACTTAACTCAAGTTCAGTATTGTAAACATGTATACCAATAAAATCATCGTTATGACGTAATACAATAGACATAATCAGATCTCTATACAAAGGATAAACAAGTATGGACTCAATGGACACCCTTGCCTTACACCACGAGTTATTTTAAAGAAACCTGAGGAATGTCCATTGTTCAAAGCACAAGAAGTAGGAATAGAATAAAGGGTTTTGATCCAGTGTTTAATGTCATTACCAAAGTGAAAATAATCCAGAGTTTTAAACAAGAATGGCCATTCAAGGGTATCAAAAGCTTTACAAAAGTCTAAAAAAAGGAGAAAGCCTGTAATATTATTCTTATTGGTAAAATCTATAATGTCAAGAATGATACGAACGTTTTCCCCTATATACCGGTTTTTAAGAAAACCGGTTTGATCATGATTCACTATAACATCTAAAACATTTTTTATATGCTCAGCGATGCACTTGGCTGCGATTTTGTAATCCACATTAAGCAGTGAGATAGGTCTCCAATTCTCTAATTTCGTTGAATCTTTATCGGGTTGGGGAATTAATGAAATAACACTTCTACCTTGCTCATGAGTTAAATGACCACAGAAAAAAAGCAAAATTTAGTGACTGTACTACCATACTACCAATATCATCCCAAAAGGTTTTATAAAATTCAATTGGTAGCCCATCGGTAACAGGAGATTTATTTAGTTTTATAGAAAAAAACGCTTTTTTACATTCCTCATATGTGAGGAAGCCTTCACAAGATTCACGCTCGTTATCACTTGGTTTTACGGAGGCTGGTAAATTATCAAAATAAGAAAATAAAAACACATATTTCGAATTGTCCACAAAAGAAGACTTGTTAATATTACTGAAATAATCTTTCTCTAGTTTTAATATATCCTTAGTACTGGTAATGAATTGGCCATCACCACGATCTAATTTACGAATAACATTATACTTTTGATTACGATTTTCTAGGTTTAAGAAATAGCTAGTATTCCGCTCACCTTCTTCCGACCACCTTGCTCTAGAACGGATTATGATACCCTTAATTTTCCTGTCATATATATCTTTGAGTTCCTGTTTTGCTTTATCAAGATTAGCTTTAGTATCAGGGATAGGATTTTGGATATAATTTTCCCCTAAAAGAACAATATTATTCATTATTTTTTTTTAAAACAATTCTATGTTGACGGGCTTTCACGCTTGAATAACTCATTGTCTCAGACCTTACTCGATATTTGATTAACTCAAAAACAGCATTGGGATTAAGGTGTCTGTAAGTATGCAAAGTATGCTGAATGACACTTTTGATCATCATCACATAGCTTGCCTCAGTTAAAAGCGAAACATTAAATTTCCAGTACCCCCTTCCACGAGACTCATTATTCGGACTGAAGCAGAAGATGACGGCTGAATGATCAGAATTGAGGCTAGGAAGGGTAAAAATATCGTTAGTCATGCAAAGGATATTGCGACTGGTAAGGAAAAATCTAAACGACAATTTATATTACTACTGCTGTTTGAAAACCAAGTAAAAGACTTCTTATAAGGAGAACGTTCCCTAAAAATATCAACAAGGTCAAGATCAAACATTATATCTAACAGTACTAAACGAGCATTAAAATGAGTAGCAGTATTACCCCCTGATTTGTCAAGTTCTAAATCAAAAACCAAATTAAAATCACCACCAACAATCATATAATCATTGTGATACTTATTCAAAGTTATATGAACATTGTGAAGAAAATTTGGATCGTCATTATTGGGGGCATAGATGTTTAAAAAAGTGAAACGTAGTTCATCAAACTCAATATCGAGAATAAGAACTCTACCATCATTACCTGTGTACTGGTTGTTCAAGTTGATCACTTGTACCCATGCTAAAAAGAAATGTTTGTACAAAATATAATGAAACTATGATTTATAATGATGTAATAAACCAACACAATTAAATACATTATACTCAAAACACTTTGCAAGAAAAAAGTTGTGTTTTAATACTGTTTGAAAATGGTACTAGTTTGTCAAGCTGCACTGCTTGTATCGAGGAAGTTTAACATCACTAAATATTTTATTTGTATAAATTATCTCTGAAATAAATCCTTCTCTATTAAACCCCAAGATATTGACCAAGTTTGATACAAAAGATATTTGTTTTATTTTGCCTTAATAAATTACCTAATGCAATATGATTGACATACAAGAAGCAACATGTGATGACACCCTACTATGAGACTGACTCTGTGACAGTATCTTCAAGCTTTTGGAATGAATCAAACCCTGTAATCTTATAGTTATGATTTTTATAAGCTATCACATTTGCTGTCCTATGTACATTTGTCTCTTTGTATAAATTTTCTACGTAATCAGGAACAGGCTCCAAGTTCCCTTGCGTGCTCAGTCGTTTATTGTAGCTCCACTGCAACGGACCAAGGAAATGGTAAAACCTTTCATGCTGGCCTCTTGCCAACAGATCTTCCATGTACTGCCCCTCCTCATGCTCCATCTCTGTCTTTGTAGGGAGATCAATCGTTCCATCCAGAATGCCCAAGGCAAATTGAACTTGGAGGGAAAATTGGGGGAAGGGGCAAATTCTGTATGGGATACCAATAAAGGACATAGATGGGTACTCTATATTCAACAAATGTAAGTATAAGGGGGTGATGTGCTTATTTTTTACTTCAACCCTACACTTGTTTGTCAGAAAAGGAAATGTAAAGTTGTAGCCAGTACACAAAACTATGGCATCCACTTTGGCTTTCCTACCATCATCAAACATTGCTTCATTTCCATTCTGAATAGACAAGATGGGTCGCATTTGTTCTATATTTGGAGGGAGTTCAGTTGGGAGCGGTGGTTTCCAATGGCTTATATATACCCATTTTGCCTGGCTAGCTATTTGAAGTGCAATGTCAATGCCAGATGGACCAGCACCAACAATCACCACTGTCTTGTTCTTGTAAGAATCAGATTGACGATAGTTGTGACTGTGGATGCAGTCTCCCGTAAATGACTTGAGACCTGGGATTTCAGGCATGCAAGGATCAGCATAATGCCTGCAAACGAAAGATGAAATATGGTTGACTCTGAGGAGCATAGGAAGAGGATCGTGATACTCGAGCCAAATAAAACAGAACTCCGCGGTGTAGTGGTAAGTGCTTTGTCCTTTGACCCGCATGTCCCGGGTTCGAATCCCGGTGGGTCTGCAACCAGTGAGTTCACAACTGGTTATCAAAGGACGTGGCCGTCTTGATATTATGTCCTGCACTGGATGCTTTCGGGACGTTAAACCTTGCTATGCTATGCTATGCTAAAACAATTTCCCCAAGTAGATATTACTATGCTTTTATCACAGTACCCTATATTATGGGCCAGTACTACTGTTTTTGGAATATAAAATAATAATATTGTTACATTGATTACAATTCTTTATTTTAAAAATGTTTTTATCATATTTTTTCAAGCTTAACATTTTAGTTTCAAAAAAATTCCAACTTCTTTTCTGGTAACATGTGTGGTCGGCCCCAAATTGTCACAATGTTGACATAGCAATGGAAGCAATCAAACAAATTGATGTTTAAGTTTTGGTAATCATTTGGTGGCGCTATTACTATTGATCATACTCACTGTTAAATTCATGATGCTAAAAGGTAGTTCCTTTAAAGACCGAATGTTGTAGGTTTTGTTTCTGTTGCCTTTCATAATTTGTCTTGATATTTTGTAATATTGCTTAATTTTCTCAAGTTCAATAGATGTTACAAAATGAAGAACTTGACATCAAAACTTGGTCACAACAAAATAACCTAATTGAATTGTATTGTATACTTATATGCATGTTAGGGAACATCATAAATCACTTCTATTTCCCCATCTTAAAGAAACTGTTGTGCCATTAATTCGCCCACTTGTCATGTTGTCAGGAAATACCACCGATACAAGCAGCTATTTATAAGCATTTCTTCTGTCCGCCAGCATGAAAGCTATGTTGATATATTCCCGCATCATTTATACAATAGTCATATTCACACCAGGGATATGTTACTTTAGCTAAAGTAACATGTCCCTGTTGACACACTGTAGTGTACTCACCCATTGCATATCATGACAGCTTCAAACAATTCTTCCTGGGCGGGTGAATCTGTTTGTCTCACATCCTTAACCTTTAACCTCCACTTCACACTTTTGATTGGATCAGCCTCCAGCCCTTCTTGCCTCACTGGACTGACCTCTTCAACATAAGTAAAAAACTAGTAGGAAAAAGGAGGAATTGTTGAGGTATTGCTGCTAGGTATATTCACTTGGTTGGAAATGTGACCTGAGGTCATCAGACCGCATAGCAAGCGCGCACATTCAACCTGCATTGGAGTGAAAACAAAGCAATCAGCTGTGTTTGTTTACATGCCATACGTACCGCACACAGTAAACGCATACAAACTTGCCCACATGTGTCGCGCAAAGCTTTGTTTTCCCTCCAGAAAATGACGTCATCTCCCAGAGGTGACGAGCACCGACCAAGTGAATACAAACATTTTACAAAAGAAGAAAGAGATGGAAGTGCAAAGAAATGTGTTGATGAAACCTTGGGTTGCTTTACTCCAACAACATCACACATCTCACATGCTACTCAAAGGTTTGTAAAACTGATCAAACGAAGCAAGTACAGACCAGCAAGCTGAAGTCAAACTTTAAAGTCATTATCGAAAAGCAACTAAATTGTTTCTCTACAAGCCGATGGTTGAGATGATGCAAACTCCCCCACCTCCTGACATGAAAGAAGAACAATCACCAAACTCACACACTTTCGTGACAAAATGTAGAGGGTTCACAAAAGTGGGGAAGGCAGAGATTCTGAGGGGTAGCATGGGGTACCAATTATTAATAGCTTAACTATTAGTATGAATCTGCTTGACAATACAACAAACCAACACAATACAGCATCACTCAGAAGTGGTGCAGAGCATTTTAACACAAATACAACAATGTATTATTCTTATTCACAAGTGCTGGAAGTAAGAGATCAAGAAAATTAACTAGATATAAATGATGTTATATCTCAACACATAACAATGCAAGAAGAATTATTGCTTTCATTTATTTTATTTTTGTCATATCTGATATTTTTTGATGTTTTTAAAGGTTTTATTTGAAATTTATTTCATTTTAGGGCAATTATTCATCATATTAAAAATCCAAGAGTTTTAATTTTCCTGTATGAGTTGATTCAGTTTGTTTGTTTTTGTTTGTTTGTTTGTTTAATGGCACATTAAAATCAGGTCATATGTGCCAAACGAGGTTAGTTGTGAATGACTGCCAAATGACTGAAAAAAATTATGCTTTTAACAAAAGCTATGTGATTGTAACATTCAATGCATGGTGCCATTATGTCTCGCTCGATTACTGATGTTGGCGAGGTCAAAGGTCAATTCCACTACAACTATGGTAAAAAATACATTTTGTAAACATAACAAAATTTATAATATTTACAACTAATCTTCATAAATGTTAATTTAAATTTAATTTGGCCGGTACTAAAAAAGATTTCCTCAAATAATCTAAAACATAATAACCCACTAAAATGCAGTGTTTTAAACTTTGACCGTACTTTGGAGAGCCATCAGATGATTTTAAGGAGTGAAAAGTAGCCCAGTAAATACTTTGATAAAAGTAACTAAAATCACCATAAAATCAGTTTTTAAAGACATGGATGGGCTTTAAACATAATGAATAAGCATCATGGGCGGAAAATGGATAAAATGGTTTTGTTTTCACAAAGATCTTAAAACTGAGAATTTTCCTGTTTTAACACAAGGCTTCAAACAGTACAGCAGGGTATAGGTTTTTGTTGTATCCTCAGATGGCCAGCCATCACTGACAGCAACCATACTAACATGGCTGGCATCAGTCCGACCAAAGAGCTTCCATCCAATGAGTGCAAACATTAGTGGTCAATTCATATCCTAACAGATAAATGCAAGACGAAAATTCATGGAAAATAAATGGTACTAATGGAAAGGGAATGCACACCACTGGGGTTCAATCATTTTCATTACACATGATGAAATAACTTCAAGAGACTTCATTGAAGAAAATTTCTGAATGGATAATAGAACAAACAGATAACCCTCACAACCTTACTAGCAGCCCTGGGATGCCCCATCAAATACTACCCAGCAATGATTCTTTTACATGTCCATGAACACAGTAAACAAGTTTAAAAACTTTTATTTCTTGCAATCTGCTGCCCATACGGCACATTAGTTACAACTTCCAGCTTACACAATGCCATTTGCGCTCACCAACCAAACAAAACTTTATCCTTAGTGCATTGTAAGTTTGAAATTCAACCCCCAGTGATAGATAGTGCATTTAAGTAAAATCCCCGCGATACAATGTAGCACAATTAGATTACTGACACTTGAGACGTACTGTACGACAAGCGAAAATAATAAACAACAACTTCACATGTTATCTTCTAGGTTATGTCATGACCTATTAAGAACTTGTACTCCAATCTGTTACGATACAGCATGGCCTAAATAAGTATTTGCATATTCATAGAAGAATGACCAAATTCTGATTGCAAAATACTGCGATATGATTAACAACAAGTCCGTACATGTAACTATAGGCATGGAGGACCAGCCCTACCAATATCACAGCCCGGCATGGTACCAGTACGAAATGCAAATAAGATTACTGTCTGCAGCTAAAAGAGCTATTTTTAGCGCCATTGCATATTGAAATCTGACACTTTTGTAGAAAAACATTTTACCTTTCGGAAGCTTTAATTCCAAAACTACATGGAATATCTATTATTTAAATACAAGTTTTATGAAGCATACAAAAATCTCGCTGGAGCCAAAATCTCAAGAGCAAAACTGATAAAACCTAGAGAAGATGCATTTTAACACAAAACTTTGTACAGGCACATATGGGAGCTCACATACAATTTGATAAGCTTAACTCATTACACTCTGTATAATGGGTAGAGCTAAAAAAGGATACCAAAATTATAAATGATGCTAATCATTTATGTAAATAAATACCTTTATATATCTGTTTAGGTCATAATACTCTGCATAGTCTTCCACATACTTCAACACATCTGAATGTTTAATAAAAGAGGGCAGTCCTTTTTCGAATGGAAAATTTGGAAAAGCCATGACTTCTTTTGGTAAATTTGTTCTGAAATGAAAAACCAAACATACTATTTAAGTGGTTTTAAACTAGTTAATAGATACAGTAATGATAAACATGTGAATTCTTCTCTAAATTGAAACTATAGTATATCTAACTTTTCGCGAATACCCAAAGAAGGAAAGAATCTGGGATAAAAAGGAACTTATTTTCTACTAGCAGAAATAAATGATGTAGTGTACATCTCTGATTCTAAAAAGTGGTACTTAAAGTAGTTGAAAACATGTAATAAACTAATAATTGAAAACATTCCACAATATGCACAGACTGCATCATCACCAGGCAGTGTAGAACCAGAAGAAATGATTGAAACCTTAAAAACAACCAAGACTGTAATGATTGACGGGTCGTCGCCTGCGAAATAGTACAAACGCCTATCACGAAAAACAACCAAGACTAACATCGTATCAATGTCCACGGAAAACCAGTTGATACCCACCCCAGTTGAACCTATCTGTACAGGTGATAACCGCTACACCACTGGTAGATATTTCCCTATTTATGATACACTGCCTTATTACTCAGGTACATAAGTATTCATCCAAGAGGGTGCAAATTTAGAAGTGGAACCTTTATCATTACCTTATAAAAGAGAATCAGGAATTAAAAAAATAAAAATGTAGAAATCACTTTACATGAGGAGTAAAGGCTGTTAGGCTCTTGTGCTGCAAATGTTTGTTTGTTTAATTAGAGGGCTTAACGGCACCACGACAGCGAAGGTCAAATTGTGCCTGAGAGGTCAGATCATTCCAGAGGTAGGAAGGAGGAAAGAAAACAGGGGGAGGGGGAGATTGAGAGAAAGACAAGAACTAAAAGGCCAGAAAGCTGAGGATTGAGAGAGGAGGTGCATGGGTGAAGAAAAAAAAGTAAAGAAATGGGGTGGGAGAGAAGGACTGAATATGGTTGTAGAGGGAATCATGATGAAGGAAGGAGATAATTATATCCGGAAGGTTTTTTCTGGAAGAGCTCGGCTATTGAGTTGTGGGGAGCAAGGGAAACTTCCGTATGATGATCCATACAAATGACTACACATTATCTAATACAGCCCATCTTAGTCAGGCAGGGAATCATGCCAGACTCTGCTAGATATCTGGGTCATGCCCTCCTGACTTGGCATGATGATGTTAATATGGTAGCCTCCTACATGGATTTGGCACTGATCTTATGTAGTCAGGCAGAGATGTAAAATGTACTTTTTAAATCAGACTTATCGGAATCATGCCCAAGTCGGCTAGATTTCCCGATAAAGAAAATTTCATGAAAATTGAAAAACTGTCCAGAAATGGAAGAAAATAAAGTTTCTATTAGTGTTAAAGTAGGTGCTAATCAAGAAATCTCCAATTTTTAGGAAATTCCCTTCAATTTCTGGGAAATTTTGCTTCATTTTTTGAAAACTTTCCTTCCATTTTTTGAAAATTTTGTTCATATCCGTGCAATTTTCTTTATAATTTTGAAATATTTTCCTCAGTTTTCAAGAAATTTCCTTCATTCTCGACAGTTTTTTTTTCTTTCAGGAAAAGAGTCAACTTTTGGGAAATATTGCCAAATTTGACCCAAATTTCCAATTATTTTACTAAATTTCCTTTCAGTTTTTTCAATTTGATTTTAAGAATTTTTCAATTTTACCTCCCTTCCAACCAGACATTTTGGCCCTCTTGGGTTGGCATCTTTAACTTTTGATTAAATTTGAAAGAGTTGCAACATGCAAAATTCAGTTAAATTTAGGCCTATTTTTCAGCCCCAAATCCACTAAAACCTCAGAGCTTGAGGTTGTGGGTGGTTGGGTTTGTTTTGAAGTTCATGAGGATTTTTTTGCTGTTCTTGATGGCGATTTTGCAGTCATCGTTGAACCATGGATTAGGGGGAGGGTTAGGGTTTTTTAGGAATGGAGCAGCTGGCGATGTTGATAAGAATATTACTGGAGTTTGACATGGGATCCTCACCCTCGAGGAGATAGGCAGAGAGGTGAGAGTTGCAGAAGCTTTCAAAAAGGGGCCAGTTGGCTTTCTTAAGATTTCAATTGGGGATGTGGTCTGTGGGAGTTTAAAGGTTGCAGTGAATAAAAAGAGGGTAAGAGGTCAGCAGTGACCTTCCAGCCAAAATCAAGGAGGTTGGGGGAACAGATAGACAGGTCAATGCAGGTGAGGAATTCGTGGCAGGGTAAAGGTAGGTCGGGGAGTTAGTGTTGAGCAAGGAAAGTCTGTGCTGATAAAGAGTGTTTTCAACGAGCTTGTCTCTGGAGGTGGTGGTATTGGAGCCTCACAGGGGGGTTGTGGGCATCGAAGTCACCAACAAGGATGAAAGGGGATGGGAGCTGAGAGATGAAGTTGTTAAGGCTAGTTGGCTGAACATTGGCATTAGAAGGAGATAGATATTGCAAAGAGTGAAGGTTTTGTGGAGGGAGATAGAGACAGATGACCTGAAGATCAGTGTTCACATGAATAGGGCTGTGTGAGATACCGTGTCTAACACGAATGGAGACGCCCCCACAAGCCCTGTAGGCATACTCTTGATGTTTAAGGTAGCAAGATATATTATTGAGGGAATAATGGTCAGTGGTTTTCAAAAAGGTTTCTTGTAGGCAGAAGACGACTGGGTTTAGGGTGGTGGCCAGAAAATCAATTTCTTCTGAATTGGCCTTAAGGCTCCTGTTCCATTGTATAATGTTGTGAGTCTTATTGTAATTGTTTCTGTTGTACAGTACGCCATAAGGAGGCAGGGGGTTATCTGAAGGGCTATCTGGAGGGTTATCTGGAGGGTTATCTGGAGGGTTATCTGGAGGGTTATCTGGAGGGTTATCTGGAGGGTTATCTGGAAGGTTATCTGGAGGAAGATCTGGGGGAAGATTTGGAGGAAGATCTGTTGTGTCTGGGTTGGCTTGTTCTTTCTTTGGATTTGTCCCCATTTCTTTAGGAGAGGTTGTTTTTGAAAGTTTGATCAGAAGTATGTTCGGTGGGTTTGGTAATCGAACAATCCATGTTCTCTTCAGTGTCATACATGTGGGTTTGGATGGTGGACAAGGAAGGATGGTTGGTGGTGGTGGTTTTTGTAATGGGTATGGTTGGGTTGTTGGCAAAGGTGATGGACTTAGGACTCGGTAACAACAGCCAGGTGAGGTCGGTTTGGGCATGTGAGTTAGTTTTACTTAAGTTGTGGGGAGGTATTGGTGTTTGAGGAGACTGTGCTGGCGTAGGAAGGTTTGGTGTGGAGGTAAGCTAGGAATTGCTTCCTGGACTCCAGGTAAGTTATGTTGGGGTTAAGGGTTTTCAGTTGCATGATCCGCTTTTTTTTCTGAAGCCAGGTGGGGCAGTCTTTCGAGAACGAGGGATGGTTGGCTGAGTAAGTAGCGTCGCAATTTGTGCAGAGTGGGGTGTTGGTGCAGGGGGTATTGTCAAGGACTGGACTCCGCAGCTAACACAGCGCGCTTGGCTGCGTCAGGAGTTTTTCCCATGGCAATACCTCTGACACTTATGACAACGGAGAGGATTGGGAATATAAGGGGTGACTGCAATTCTCAGACAGCTGGCAGTGATGTGGGCAGGGAGATTGGTGTGGCAAGTCAGGAAGACGGTATTGGTAGGTGTTTTAGCACCGTCTCTATTAAGGATGAGATGACGGGCCTCAGTGACATGTTGGCTGGCAGGTTCCTCAACGGGGTCTTCATCGGTCAAGTAGGCAAAGTTTCTGCTTCTGATGACGCCTTTGCTAGAGTTCAGGAAATAGTGAGGAGTGACTATTACATCGATGCAAGTGTTAGCTAGGGTTTTGGTGGTGAGGAGGGTAGTGGCTTGAGTGTCCCTGGTGCAGTGCACCAGGAGATTGCTGGACTTAAGGGTAGAAACCTTGGGGGAGGTACTGACAAGGCCTTGGGGCACCTTGTGTATGACGAAGAGGAAAACTCTTTTGAAACTGTCTGGTTCGTTGGTGGCCTGAATGATTACGATTTTGGGACTGGGGCTGAGGAATGGTCAATGGAGGTAGCAGGTAGGTTATGGGGAGGGGAGAGAGAGTCAAGGTCAAGGTCAAGGCAGAAGCATTTGGTCACGTTGGAAAAAAATACCAAGGGCTGGGTGACCCAAGGCAACAAGAAAAATAGTTGCGGAACTACTATACGAGAACCACAGTATAGATGCCGAAAGGGCGTGAAGGCCTGGTCACAACGGGAGGTAAAAAATAAAAAGGAATGATCTTACTGAAAGCAGACACCCATACATGAAGAGGAAATCCCGGAAAATAAAGGTGCAAAAGTTTAGGTGGAAAGTGTATGGTAGAATAATCAGCATGAAAAGTTTGAGAGAACAGAAGGTAGTCACGTTGCTCTCAACACACGAACTGGGCTTTCGTTATGTTCATTCAGAAGCTGATAAAGGTAATTCAAACTACCAGACTTAAGTCTTTTTTCGTCCAACTTGTAGTCAGGCACCACACAGGGATTCAGGCTTTAATGCCCAGGGGAAGATTTGTATAGATCACTGTTGTAATATACGCAAACACCCAAATGAATGTCATCAAATTAAAAAATCAGAACAACTCTGAACAATTTCTATGCCTTACCTAACATTGCACAGTACTGGTGAAAAGGAGCACCAATAATGTGCATAATTGGCCAAAAGTTTTATATTTTTAACCTTTAGTATTTTCCAAACGAGCAAGAACAACACAGTGTAACCGACGTTAGGTCTACTCTTGCAAAAAATTAAGAAAAGTTACGGGATAAAATGAAAATTAAAAAATACTGATTGGTTTCTCGTCATTATTTTCTAAAATGATTGGTCTGGTCATGCTTTTTAGGGCTTCTAATATTAAGTACAATAATCATCAATATTGAAATCCCTAATGGGCTGAAACCCTCTGATTCTGTTCACAACTGACTTGGGACTGTTTTGTACACAAATCATTACTAACTGTACTATATTGCAGCTTGTACACTCAAGTAGCAATAAGTTACAGTGGAGTCCATGAAACTTTTGAACACTTACCTTAAATGAGGTTAAAACCATAAACAAATTGGATGGATTCTGAAATTCCACATCCAAATGGCAAAGTAACTCTTAGATTTAAAATTTTAAGCCATCAAAGGGCCGTAATGAAAGTTTAAAAGAGCTTCTAAATGGGGTGCGGTGCACATTTTATTTTGCTGTAACATTGCGCAATACTGGTCTATGAATCAAGGTTCAAATATTACTTAGCATATTAGATGGTATATTAAAATTCAAGTTGATTAGTTTGGCTTTGTTTGATACTGTAGCTTAATTTGGCTTTTTTCCACTAGGAACGATCTTGACAAATTACACTTCTTTGTCTAAGTTTTGTTTGGATAAATATAGTTGCTGATTGTGAGGAGAATTTTCATTATGCGACTTGCAGATTATTATTTTTAAGGTAAATGTGACAAGATGGGGGCAGGGGATTATTTTCTTTCTTTTACCCTGCCCTTTCGTGTCAAAAGGAAAAATTTACACTCAAAATATTCAACACTGTTGTTAAATTGCAACATTTATTTATTGACTGAAGCAATTTTCAGACGAAAGTGAATGGATACATGCCTTTTCAAAAGAATTGAAATACATTCTTATGAATTTTTTTTGTTACGATAGTACTAAAAATACAGGCATATTTTATGACAGTTGGGCCTAAAAGTTTGCACAAAAGTTATAATCGCCACTTTCCTGCTCTATACTAAAGTTACTGTACTAATAAACTACATGTATATTGCATATTCATGAAACTAGAAGTGCACCATAACTAGGCCAGCTGTTATTGAAGGTTCGAGAAATAGCGGAAATACTTACAAACTTTGCAAGTTTTGCAACCATGTCTTCCCATAAATATTATGTTATAATGAAATTTTGAGGTGATGTACCATGTTCAAATACATATATAATTCTAAAAAATTATATTTTTGCTAATTTTCAAGTGATTTAAAGGTATCTTTTATAATTTATTCTTTAAGGTACCAATACTGACGGTACTCCACAGTACTTCAGTAGTTTCGATTTGGTGGTATCGTAGCGTACCGGCATCGTTAAGTACCACTTCTTTTCTTAGCACCGGTATACCGTGTAACGTTAGCCTTATTATCTTGACTTTTGCCACTCACCAAATTTAACAAATGCCAATGAATATTCCTCACCTCTTAGTTCTTCGATCACTTAAGTGCTCCAATAAGAAGGATATGGATGCATTTACAAATTCTCTTGCTGCCATACCGTATGTCATATTTCTCAAAAAGTGCTAATACAGTAGATACCAGCCCACTGAGACATAAGAGGAAATGAGATAGCAGACAAACTAGCAAAAGAAGGGACAGAAACAGAACAAACAGATACACAAGTGTCATATGATGAGGTAAAGGCCATAATTAAGAGACAGCACAAAAACTGGATGAATCATCACCCAGGTTACAACCAAAAGGACAACTACTATCTACTCAATCAAAGAGATCAGGTCATAATTTTTAGAATGATAACTGGACATTGCAATCTCAAGTATCACATGTTCACAAAGTTCAATTTTGGACTCACAGGAGATTGTCCCTGTGACACAGGACCCATGGCAGTTGCCCACATTCTCCAAGATTTCTGCGTACATGAAGTACTCCATACACTGCCATTACCAACAAGTGTGCAGAAGAAACTCTTTGGTACTCTCGAGGATATTCGGGCAATGGCAGCTTTAATCGATAGTGCATGAATCAACATCTAGGGGGGCGAATGAAGAAGAATGTCTCACCTCATATTTTTGTACATACTGGAGTGAATAGGTTGTCCATACTGATCAATTCCAGTCTCGTCTACATATACCCATGTTCCACCAATCTTTCCTGTTCTTTCAAAGACAACAGGTTCAAATATATCAGATTTTGCAGATAGATATCGAGCAGCACAGAGCCCTGCTGCTCCTGCTCCAATCACAGCCACTCTGGTCTTTGGCATCTTTCAAAAGATACTCACATCACCTGTGGAAAGCAATCAGACAAGAGGAGAAGTTATATCAAATTGCCATGGACTATGGATATCAGTCATGTCGAGAGTCAGCACAGACCATAGGACACAAATGTTTTTCTTTTCTAATAATTATCACCCCCTCCTTCCCTCCCATCATACTGGAGAAAGTTCATTTTTCATACATCACAGATTTGCACTATTTTGTTCATGCTTACTTTCTGGACCTATCCGCCACCAAGACAGTCACTTCATGAATATGCACTCAAAGTACTAAACTTAGGTTACCATTGCAATATGGTATTCAAAAGATATCATCAGTTTTTTACACGATTAGTGGCCACATACCAGTGCACAGCCTACTACAGGTTTCAAATAGTGGTATGAATTCCAAAATAAAAGTAAAATATATGCTTGAAAACATATATAAATCCGGCTCCAGTGGTTTCAGTGGGAATTTTAAACACAACATAATGTTATTATTTTATGAAGCAAACAAGCCAATGTACAGCGAAGCGAATTTGAATACAGGAATAGGATTAACATTGCGATAAGTCAGGGTGCATTCCATGTAACACTATGCCGAAGGTACAATGATGCCTTTGCCTTCATACACCAAGACACTACAAGGACCAAGCATTGAGTTACTACTATGAAAAGGCCTACTAAGTCTTGTTTAGTATTTTGCTTCTACAATACTTTCCGCGGTGACTAACCTGGCCTTTAAATTTAAAATAACATGATTGGCTAACAGAACAACTAATAAATATGTATTTCTTTTTGACAGTATTCTATTCATAATTGATTTAAAGTCACTGATACAGGAATACACAAAACTATATATAGCAAAAAATAATTTATTTCAGCACTGCACCCTCCCTACGTCTCCTTTCATAATGGCTGCCATTGCATCATTAGTCAAATGCAATCTAGCACAAGTTAAAAGTGTCTTGAACAGCGACGTGTCTAGTTTTTTTATTTTTGAGGGGGCTTAAACCCCCTACTGAGAAACAAATATTCATGCTCCCCAACCTGGAAAGGGTTATATTTTCTGGTTGCTTTCTTTCTCCCCAGTTAGGAGGAAAATTATTAACATAAAATTGAAGGAAAATGTGTAAAATTGTTGGAAATTTTGGCAACATTCCATAAACATTTCCCAAATTGAGTTATCAAATTGAGTTATTTTTGAGGGGGCTTTAACCCCTACTGAGAAACAAATATTCATGTTCCCCCCACCCCAACCTGGAAAGCTTTATATTTTCTGGTTGCTTTCTTTCTCCCCAGTTAGGAGGAAAATTATTAACATAAAATTGAAGGAAAATGTGTAAAATTGTTGGAAATTTTGGCAACATTCCATGAAAATTTCCCAAATTGAGTTCTCACCCAAAATTAAAAGAAATTTCCTGGAAATTAAAGAAAATTTTCTGTGGGGAAATTAAAATTTTCATGAGAATAAGAAAATTTCCTGAAAAGTGAAAGAAATTTTGTAGAAATTTAAGATAATTTTCAGGAAATAAAGACAATTTAATGAATTATTCAAGAGAATTTCCCAAAAATTAAAATATAATTCCTGAAAATTCAAGGAGAATTCTTGAACATTAAAGAAGATTCCTCGAAATTCAAGAATAAGGGAAGGGGAGGGAAGGGGGAGGAGGGGAAGGGGGGGAGGGGAGGGGAGGGGAGGTGGTACAGCATGGCCCTGATAATATTAAGACTTTCACCTCCTATCTGAAGGTTTTTGGCTCTATGTTGTAGACTGGTCCAAACGTAAAAGTTTTTTGCAAAACTGCAAATTTAAAAATTTCTTCCAAAATTGAGGATTTTTGGTGCAAACTGTAAAAGTTTTGGTTCAAAATGAACGATAATTCAGTCAATACGATTAAAAAAATGCCAGCATCTGTTTTGTATATGGTTCATTTAATATTTCAGTTAATTTATATTTATGGCATTGACAAATTTTATTAGGGGAATAAATATTCCCCCCCTCCCCAACCCCCTTAGACATGCCACTGGTCTTTAAGCAGGTCACATTTCTATGGTAATCTTATAATGTAGGTCGCAAAATCTTATCAAAAGTTTGTTTCCAACTTAATTGCATTTCATTGGTCAAAATATATATATATATATTATATATATATATATATATATATATATATATATATATATATATATATATATATATATATATATATATATATATATATATATATATATATATATATATATATATATATATATATATATATATATATATATATATATATATATATATATATATATATATATATATATATATATATATATATATATATATATATATATATATATATATATATATATATATATATATATATATATATATATATATATATATATATATATATATATATATATATATATATATATATATATATATATATATATATATAATAATAATCAGGTATCAGGTATCAGATCCAGGAAAAGAGTGCTCAAAATATAAAAAATTATAGAGCTCAATAGAAAATATGATTATTACACTCATAGTATTGTTGTTGCTGTTACTCAAGAGTTTCATGCTTCAATAGCAATCGTCGGACAGCTTATGAGATGTTACAATGGGTTCTGATACATTTTAGTTGGTTTTTGATTATCTCTTTTATTTGTTTCTATGGCAACATTTCTCCTGGAACTCAGTTCTTTTGTTCAATAGGCTGGGGTTCCTCGACTGCTTTTCGAGACCCCCCTCCCAGGAATTCCCAGCTTCAGAACCACCTCCCCCAGGAATTCCCAGCTTTAGAACTCTCCACCCTTAAGAATCCTGGCTTCAAACCCCCTTCCCCACCCAGGAACCATGAATTCCCGGCTTCAGAATCAGAACCCCCAGGAATTCCCAACTTCGGAACCCCCCAGGAATTCTCAAGTCCAACTCACCTCCCTCCCTCGCGGGATTTCCCAGTCCAAACAACCCCCTCCAGGAATTCCCAAGTCCAAATACCCTGGGATTTCCCAATTCCAAATAACACTTCCCCCCCCCACATCCAATTTTCCAAGTCAAATTACTCCCAGGAATTCCCAGTTCCGCAAATATATATATTTATATATTTTCTGGAACTGCCCAGAGGTTGTTGTTAGCAGCTGTATCTATATACCATATCGTTAATCACACTCGCAAGACATGGCATGATGGGATACAGAAGGGAGCAATAGCGCCACACTGAGAACGTGCTGCTGTGTATTGCAAAATGTATGTGTTTGTTTACAAAAGTTTACAAGTGTTACAAAAATTTCATGATTGAATTTGAAAATAATTGATAAATATATATAATAAATGTAAATCTCACAATGGGTGGTGGTGATCATTGTGCCGTTTACGGTTGCAATAATGATAGTAGATATCCAGACAGGTGAGGTTAAAATTAAGAAAGAGAGTGAAAAGTAAAATGTGAAACCAGCCGGGGATCTTGAGGCCTGAGCCTATTGGTGTCATACAATTACAAGTCATTAAAGTCTATTATTATTCCTACCGAACAATATAGGTCTGTTATATAATTGACTTCATGCTCATATATTAATGTGTTTAGTACCATCATCAATAGTATTCTGTCTAACAATTAAGCCACTTTTATATTTACAACACTTTATTTTACTGTTGTTTTGGTTGTAATTTAATCTTCATGTAAGTTTTAGGGAGTTATGAAATAAGTTTCTAACTTCTTTCGCTCTTCTTTTCCATTGCAATGTATTACTGGTAACAAGCCCAGTTTGCTATATTTAAAATTAGAATGTACTTTACTTTTGTTTTTTGTTGCTATTTTTGTACATATTGCATAATATGGAAATAGATGGTCATGAAATGAAGTAAATAGATATAAACAGTAGTTTCTTCTTATTCATTTATTTGTATTTGTATTTTTTGCATAAAAAAGGAGCCTTGATGAGTTTTGATGACAATGCAAAATTTTACTCGTTGTAAATTGTTCATGTCTTTCAATTTGTATGTTTTCATCTTATTTTCACAATCGGCTATAAGCATGGGCGCAAGGGCGTAGCCAATCATCAAATTCAAATTTGACAAAAATAGCAAGTTGATGTCCAATAAGTGGGTAATTTTTGGCAAATTTGTTGGCAATTTTGCTGGCAAATTTTTGTCGGTAAATTTGTTGGCAATTTTCCCTCCTACTTCCCCAAATAGAAAGTCCCTCGCTATGCCCCTGGCCCAAAATGGCTTTAAAATGATGGAAAACGTTTAAATGAAGTAAACAGATCCAACGCACAAACAGACAACACATGCTCATGTGAAGGAGTTGAGTCAAGAGTTGAAACCATAATGGAGGTTTGGTCCAGGATTTGAGCCACCTAGTTTTGGTTTGTTGATATTTAACTGCACTGCGACAGTCAGATTTAAATGTGCCAAAAGGGTGTCATAAACTAAGGTGCTTGAGTTAGGACAGAAAGGAGGGATGGAGGAAAGGGAGGAGAGAAAGTGAATAAGGGAAAGAAGTTAAGGTAATAAAAGGAAGGTAATGCAGAGAATGGAAAGAAAGGGATGTTTAGATCAGTTGGAATATATTGCTATTGTGGAAAAAAGTGATGAAGTTGGAGGTAGGATTGTTCTTGGAAATGGAGATGGAGGGGGAGAGGTGTGATCTGGCGTTCAGGTATACGGGACAGGTTAAGAAGATATGCTTTATCGAGAGATCATTGTTGCATGTAGGGCAGAGAGGAGCTGGGGAGCCAGAAAGTAGGTGAGAGTGGTGTGGCCGAGGCGGATGCGAGTGACAACAACTTCCTCCCTGCGGTTGCGACTGTGCAGGGGGACATTGGTCCCAACTTTGGCTTTGATGGTGTGAAGTTTGTTACTGGTCTCAATATTGTCAGGTCTTAATGAGGTAGCTGGAAGTGGAGAAACGGAGGTCTGAGTGTGGGATGGAAGGAGAGATGTGATTCGACAGAGCTTTGTTGGCGGCTCTCTCATTGCCGGGAATGCCAACCTGGCTGGAGATCCAGAAAAAGATAATTGTTTTGCCTCAAGAGGAAAGAGAGCAAAGTTTATTGAGAATTTGTTGGATAAATAGATTTAGGATAAATAGATTGGACCAGAGCATGTTGAGGATGCCAGTGAGGACAGATTTAGAGCCAGAGAAGATGACGAAGCAGGGGAGGAATAAGAGTTCAATAAAGTTTAAGGCCAGGAGGGTGGCCTTTGCTTCAGCAGAGTAGATTGAGGCTCCATCAGGGAACCTTGAGGAGAGGGTGAGGAGGACAGGCGGCGGCGGCGGCTCCAGGGGAGCCTTCCTGTGTGGAGCTGTTGGTGAACAGGAAACAGAAGTCCGGGAAATGTCTACTGAGTTCACAGTATTTGGAGCGAAAGAAAGCTGGGTTGTGGAGAGCTTTAATGTAGGAGGAAAGGCCACGGAAAACCTTGGGGGGATTGATAACCCAGGTGGGCTTGGGAGGGATAATGTGCCTGGCAATCAAGAAAATGTTGATGTTGGCTTTGGTGAAGTGAGAATGCTTCTGGATCCCGAAAGGTGAGGGGATGCATTTGTTGAGGATGAAGGGGTTGGTGGAGGAGGGAGAGCGAATGGAATGAAAGGAAGGAGAGGCACCTGAGGTAAAAGGAGAGTTCATTGGCTTCTACATGGAGACTGGTGGTGAGGTGTTATGGGTGGCGCCAAGGCAGAGCCTTAGGGCAGTGTTTTCAGTAACCTCGAGGTGAATCAAGTAGTTGAAGCTGCCATAGTCCAGCTTGGACCTGAGGAGGGAGCGGCATAAGGTGGGCAGAGTGAGATGATTGGCTTCCCTGTAGGTGCTGGAGAGTCCTGGGGAGATTAGATTGGGTGGAGGTTGAGCATTTGACAAAGTCTCCAGACTTTATAAACTTGTCAATTGTGTGACTTCCCCCTACACCCCCAGACGAAGTGAGTCATAGCAACAATGACTGATATTTTTTGTGAAATGACTCACCCCAAATCAATAACCTCTGTACAAAGTCAATGGGTCTGAAGTAAATTGACCCACCCCAGAGTCACTCTAGTGACTGACAATTTGGCACAATGACGCACATGTGAGTCATTATTTCATATATCATTGACTCACCTTTGACTGACATTGCCGGGGGTAGTAGGGGTGAGTCATACAACTGACAAGTGCATTAGGCATTTGATATGGTCAAGCTGAGATGAAGGTCATTTGAACATGCCAAATATTCTTTATGAAATAAAGTTCAAATATTCAAAGCATTATGCAACTTGGACAAAGCTTTTGAAAAGGGCAAACTAATTTTCTTTCCTTGGACCATGTCCTGCTCTGATTCTTCATTAGTTGGCTTAACTACCATGCAGCCCAAATTTATTGGCCCAGTAGGCCTTCTCGGCAAGTTTTTCATGTCTACAGTCATCACGACTCACTGGCACATTTCTCGCTCGTAAAAATGTCTTCAAATCTTCACCTAAAGAAACTTTCGTACTGGCTCCATGTTTGTTCTTAAACACTGCATAGCATTAGTGTATGTCACAATCGCGGAAGTAGTTTTCTCCCTTTTTTATCCCATCATGCAACAGTGGAAGTGCGCCTCTTATCAAAATAGTGAATTAACAATATGGTCTATGGGAAACTACGAACATTACTGGGAGTTACTGCAGAATACCCGCTGTTCAGGAAGTATACCCGGAAAATGAAGAGGCTACAGTCTGTCATGAATATGAATATGCCAAAGTTTTTTATTGTTTTCCTTGTACTTTGTCAGTTTTTTCTCTCTTAAGTACCTAGGCCTATGTATTTTCGGGGTGTAAGTTGCGTGTTCCGGGCTATATATGAAGGCCCATTTCTTTGTGTGAGTCTTCTTTGGAATGGGCTACGAGCTACGTAGTTGGGTGTCCTTTTGGATAAGGCTATGGACTACGTGGTGGAGGTTTAATTGAAGTAGGAAGATTTAGGAATGTTTTGTGCACATGCTACAGTCTACAAGATCCCTTTATTCTCTGACTTAAGAACGACACATATTTATATGCTGCGAGCTACATAGTTACAGTAGGTGTCCTTTTGAGTTTTGAATAGGGCTACGGGCTACTTGGTGGAGGTTTTAATTTGAGTCGTAAAACTTGGGGAATGCATAGGCTACGGGTTACGAGGTCATCAGTGCGTGGCCTAGTCAAATAACATATGACTGTAGCCATATGCAAGTAGTGTGTAGCATGTAGGGCATACTGAGTGAGATGTTTCTCACTATGAGTAGCCCTGCAACAGAATAACCTTCAAAAACATAGGGTATTCTGCAGTTGTGCCCATTACTATGTTGTAAGATGTTATAACAAATTAAAGGTAAAGAATCATATTTATTTTTGTCTAGTACAATGTACTCATGAACATTAAGCCTGGTTATCAAACAAAGTTTATGTGTACTGTGTTGTTTACGTGTTAATAGTAAACCTAACGTTAGGTCGGATTAGTTACAAAAGAAATTTATTTTCTGTTTTCTCTGTTAAGTGCTAAGTTAAAATGAGATGCGACTAAAATATTTGCTGTCAATATTATTGTCATTTAAGTGAGTTTAGGCCCGCCGCCCACTTACCAAGTTAAGAAGAGCCTGTTCTCGGGCATCAGACTATGGTCCAGGCTAGTACGCATCCACATACCCAAATAAAGCAATTTCAAAATCTACTGATGTAGGTATGTGCCCATGTCCATTGAAAAAGTGGCGCCACACACTAATCAAAAGTCAATGGGATTTAACACATCTAAAAAAAAAAGTTCCCAAATTTGTATTTTCGATATCAACATCAACTCCCTTCTCACTCAAAATTCAAACACACTTACTTCAGTATGATTCCTGTTGCAGTTGTAAAATTTGGAGAGAAACAATAATGATAAATGGTCAAAATTAGGAAGAAAGCGAAGAAAAAAAACACATTTTTTCAAAATCGTGAAACGCTCTTAACAATACATGTAATACCGGCGCATGTGCATGCCCGTACACATATAAAATGTATTATGCCTCCAATTAGTGTTTTGAATATCTTACCCTCGTGACATGTACATACGAACATAACGCCTATGCCGTTATACGCACTGGAATTGAAAAATTCAAACAGTACGATACAATTCCTGCACTTCATGTATGCTCGTGAAAAATGCTTGTGAAAGTTACTCATTCATGCTGCTCTTTCTCTAACTTGTGTAGTCGCTTACGCACAATGCTCAGCGTAGAAAATTATACGCAGGAATTTTACTGTAAAACTTAAAGACCACGAAGCCAAACTTCCAAAAAAATACGTTTATTGATACATTTCTAGTAAGGTTTGCTCAATGACATCATCATTTGATTCGGAAACATCTCCTTAATACCGAGGACTAAGTTTTTCGTGTTTTTTTGTACATGATCCTCTCTTAATCTGCAAGACTCCTACATGCAGCATGAACGCCAAGCTATAGCCTGCATAGCAGATGCCAGTCTCGTGCGACCGGGACGGAAGTGGATGTACACCGGGTTTTCACCCTACTCTTTTCGAAAAGTGTTTAGAGAACCAGGTAGGGTGTGACTGTCCTACCATCAGGACTGACAGCTTAACATCCCCTCCGAAGGACGGCGTGCACCATTCAACCATTGCCACTTTGCTTAACAGCTGAATGAGGAGCAGGAGCTGCAAACGACGTACTTCCGCTTTGATGATGGGCGTATCTGTCTGCATAGCTGTGGAAAAATTGGTTAGACCTGCCTGAAGTTTGAACCAGGTACCTCCAGCATCTCAGTCGTGTGCTCTACCAACTGAGCTACCTGACTCCTAGCTGTGATTACAAGGTAAGGAGAGAAGTTAGTAGTCATCAGAAGTCAAAGTTTATTGTTTCGGTGATGTTGAATAATATTGCAACAGCATTGTAAATTTGTATCGAGGTGTAGGTTCACGCTACTTATACTTTTTTATAGGCCTATTAGTGAAATAAACATCTCACTCAGTATGCCCTACATGCTACACACTACTTGCCACAGGCGTTTCTACTAGCGTTATGACAACCTACACTTACTACATAGGCCTATGTAGTAATAGGTTGCCATAACGCTAGGAACACCTGTGCTACTTGCAATACTGTGTACAGCAGCCGATGGATATAACGTACTACAGTAGGCCTACACAGTCATATGTTATCTGCCTAGTAAAACTTAGGGCTATATAGCCTACATCCCTCAGTACGGGTTGACATCTGACATTGTTAGATAATTGTCATAGGCCTACGACTCGTACGAGGGTTATTGTGTAATTCCTGTCTTTTTTTTAATTCACACTTTGTACAAAATTGATGATTGAAAAAGAACTTACTTTTTGGATAATGGAATATCGATTAGTCTAAATAATATACTTTCTAAAAAAAAAAAAAAAAAAAAAAACTTTTCCTAAGTTAGACCTTTACCTTTTTAACACCACGACGGGATAAAGTTCTCCAAGAATCATATTTTGGTTGCCATTTTCTTCGTCAGTGAACATTTTGCGTTTTAATTAATTATTCAACGTCCGCAAATAAGTTTTTGGATGTTTCACTAAATTGCAGAGGGATTTTTTGCTGATTTTTTATATTTTTTTCACATAATTTTATCAAATAGTTTTGGAGAAAAAAATTGTGTACAAAAACAATTTATAAAAAAATGTTTAGATTACAAAGGCTATTTGTACTTTATAAGTATTATATTTTCCCTAAAATAATTGTGAACATATTATCCCCAATGAAATGTTTTATCTCCAGTGGCAGCGTTTTGAACTTTGACCAGTTGACGGTACTCTGGAGATCTTGTCAGACGATTTTTACGGAAAGAAAAGTAGACTAAGTCCAAAATACTTCGAGAAAGTAACTAAAATCACCTTTAAAACAGTTTTAAAGATATGGAAGGGCTTTAAACATCGATGCTAATCATTGTTAGCCAAAAAAAAAAGGTAGAATGGTTTCGTTTTCTGAGATTTCCCTATACTTTTAACACCTCGTTTTAAACAGTGTAGGACTAGGAGGGTAGGGCCTTTCAGCTGACGTCATGAGGTCCCATGACTTTGTTTACATCGCCATTTTGTCGGACGAGAACGATCGTCTGCTGTATACTTATTTTGACTTACAAACGCTTGCTTGTTGTTATATAAGATAATTTTTTAAAGATAATTATACCGGAATCTTGCTGTGCCGTTGGTTGCATTAATATACGTGCGCTGGGGAATAAAAGACGTTTTCTCGATTTCGTTTCCATCTGATCCTGATCGACATTCGAAGTCACGGTGGTTTCTGCTGTACGACCTAACTGTATACTATTCCCCGTAGTGCATGCCTGGCATTGCCTGCTGTGTTAGTATGGCTGCCGTTGGTAATGGATGCCCGTCCGAGGGTACTACAAAATGATATGCCCTCCTGTACTGTTTTAAGCGAGGTGTTAAAAGCATAGGAAAATCTCAATTTTAAGAATTATGAAAACAAAACCATTTTACTTTTTTTTTCTCGCTCACAATGATTAGAATCATGTTTTAAAGGTGATTTTAGTTACTTTTATTAAATTATTTTAAACTACTTTTCTTTCCGACGAGTTCTCCAAAGCACGGTCAAAGTTCAAAGGGAGTCAGGTAGCTCAGTTAGTAGAGCGCACGACTGAGATGCTGGAGGTACCCGCGGTTCGCCTTTTTTTTCTCTCTGCAGCCCAGAATTGCCATTACAGATTTTTTCAGCCAATCATTTACAAGAATGACGATAACGTAATTAAATATGAATATTCATAAAAAACTTAAGACTTATCGTCTGACACAATAATTTGGGAAGTTATAGTAATTCCATGACCGCGAGTGAATAACGTTACTTTGCCGGAAAACAATGGAAAAAACCTGACACTACAGATATGGCACAATTTAAAATGTGCTAGGAAGCGAATCCTCCTTTGAATATCGAGGAAGTAGTTAACAATATCTCGGTAAGTGGTATTCTGAGTGAAGTTGTAACACTCGCTCCTTGTATGAAAATTGAGACATAATTGGTATAGTAGTAGTTAAGCGACTTTTCCTTGCATTAACACTTTCCCTTGACACGTGTTGTAGGTATGGAGTTTTTGGTTAGTGTGTAAAAATCAAGGTGGGGCTTATTCGCAGGGCAGTGATAACATATACTCTAACCTAACCCCAACCCTAACCTTATTCGCAGTGCTGGCTTGAGATACTGTGTGGATATTCGCAGGGCTGCCCTGAGAATAATCACTTCAAAAAATCAAAGTTGTATAGCGATAGTTCTCACGTTGTATACGTAGATCTTCAAGCTGCTGTATATGCGTGAGATAATTCGCACTAGTTGTAGGTATGGACTATAGTTGTATATGAATATTCATATCTAAATACGTCATTGCACCAAGTTGTCGAGAATTTCTAAAGGCGATATCCCCTGTCAAAATGTGTGATTTTGCATATGATATATACTATTCGAAATGCATTTTATACAAAGAACTGACGTAATAAGGTTCATATCCATGGAGCATGGATTACAACAAATTGTTAGTACTCCTAAATAATATTGCTTATATTTTTTTTAAATAGCTTCTTTAAACAAAATTGTTGTATCAAATATAATAAATAAGATAAGTATGTAGTAATAATTAATTTATTTATTAATATATATTGAAAAAAATGATAAATGGATGATAATAACATAAGTTATTCTAAGGTGATAACACTAAGATTCCATAAGCTCTATGTTTATCCATTTATTGACAGTCATTTTGTTCATTTGCGGTTCAGTAATTTTGAATATTTAAGCCTATCTCAGTACTTTCTACAATTTCTGGAATCTACAGTTGGATCACAAAGGTGAATTTATAACACATATATTTCCCTTCAAACAAAATAAACATGATAGGCCAAGACTTTAAATGATTGATTAACCAAGCATTTTTAAACAGTATAAAGTAACTACCCAATTCCGCTACGAAGCTTGCATGAATATGTTATTTTTGTTGTCTGAGTAGTTTTCAACGTTACGAGTGTATTGTGCGTTGTCTCGAAAGTCAGGTAGTACAGCGCTTACATGGGTAAAATTTGAGATCTTCAATGTTAAATCTGCTGTGCGAGTAAACTCCAAAAACAAGTCCGGCCTAGATGTGCTAGCTCGAAAATGTGTTGCCGCTCCCGACGCCCCTCACGGCCCAACGGATAGGAATTTGACCCCGACACCCAGTCAGATTTTTAGATTTATGCCCAGAAAACACCTTCCAATGACTATATCTAGAATATTTCGAAGAAAAATGAATTTATGAAGGAAATAATATTCAAAAAATTGAAAATTAACTCCCATTGACTTCGCACGTAAAAAGCAACAGCTCGAAAATGTGTTGCCGCTTTCGACTCCCCTCACGGCCGAATGGGTAAGGATTTGACCCCGACACCAAATCCGATCTTTAGATCTATGCCCAAAATATAATATCCAATTATTACATGATGAATATTTCGTAGGTAAATATATTTATGAAAGAAATACACTTAAGATTTTGCAAATAATTCCGCTGGACTTAGCGTAAAAAAAGTACCAGCTCGAAAATGTGTTGACGCCCCTCACGGCCCAACGGATAGGGATTTGACCCCGACACCCAGTCAGATCTTTGACCCCGACACCCAGTCAGATCTTTAGATATATGCCCAGAGAACACCTTCCAATGACTATATCTAGAATATTTCAAGAAAATGAATTTATGAAGGAAATAATATTTTAAAAATTGAAAATGAAGTCCCATTGACTTAGCACGTAAAAAGCGACAGCTCGAATATGTGTTGCCGCTTTCGACCCCCCTCACGGCCGAATAGGTAAGGATTTAATCCGAACACCAAATCTGATCTTTAGATCTATGCCCAATATATGATATCCAATTATTACATGATAAATATTTCGTAGGTAGATAGATTTATGAAAGAAATACACTTAACATTTTTTGAAATAATTCCACTAAACTTAGCGTAAAAAAGTGCTAGCTCAAAAATGTGTTGCCGCTCCCGACGCCCTTCACGGCCCAACGGATAGGAATTTGATCCCGACACCCAGTCAGATCTTTAGATCTATGCCCAGAGAACACCTTCCAATGACTATATTTAGAATGTTTTGAAGAAAAATGAATTTATGAAGGAAATACAATTGAAAATAAACTCCCATTGACTTAGCACGTAAAAAGCGACAGCTCGAAAATGTGTTGCTGCTCCCGATGTCCCTCACGGCCCAACGGATAGGGATTTGACCCCGACACCCAGTCAGATCTTTAGATCAAAATATAAAATGTAATTTTTTTTACATATAATCTTAAATTGTAGAAATACTATTGCTTAAATCATAAAAATTACCCCCCCAAAAAATGTTTTAAAATTAATAAAATGGGTCATTATGAATTTCAGTTTACAGAAGATTTAACATTATGTTGTAAATTTGATTATATAGTTTTCTTTTTTTTTCATATTAATTCTTTATTTAGAATGTAATTTCAACAAAAGGATTATCTTTTCAAAATTAAATTCTTTGCAACCTGTCAACAAGAGAAGCAATTCCTTTTGCAAGGCATTCTGGAATGATATGCTTTTTCCCAGCAACAGTTAGTAATGAAATAACATTTTTAAAATCACGCATCGTGAAATTTTAAATAATCTGTACACATGATCTCAAAATGTTTATTTATTCTGTTCTCAGACTGGTACAAAATATACTCGAACTTACAGGTTTTATCATACTGTCATAGGTTTCAATGGGGCAAATAATTATAGTTCCGTGCTACATTGGGCTCATTTAAAAGTTACTTGCACTTCAGTCGATCGATTTCGTCAAGTATACCAGTATACGCCTATTTTTAGGTAAACAAATATTTCATTTGGGCTCAAAGAAATTCGAAAAGTTTAAGTGACATATTCGAAAAGTTGAGTGAAATATTAAAAAAGTTGAGGCAATTTTCGGAAAACTAAAGGAAACGTAATTTCACCACAATTAACAGATTAAGAACTTAAATTTCCATTTATTAAATATTCAGAATGTGTATGCGAGTTTCAAAATTTCCCATGCTTCCTCACACTCTTACGCCACTGCATCAAGCCAGATGATGCTATTATTTGGATTTTTCGGAGAGGGATGGGGGGAAGGGGGGGGGCTCCAGTCGGCTTTTTAAAGGGGTCGGGTAAAAATATTACAAAATTGAATACATGCATCTCCCCACTCAAAACATAGCCAGTACAGTCTACGCGATTGATATCTACCCTCTTACCCCTCCCACTGATCGGCTCTGATGTTACTGTAACACCAGTTTCATAGTTATTTACATACAACATTTGAGGCCAGCATTAAGAGTGGATCCAGAAAGTTACGTAAGGGGCGGATATACATGGGCCTACGGGACCCGAACATGGTGCAAGGACAATTATATCGATAAGATGTCGATAAATTATCCAGCCCTTTTTTAAATCTATAGTTTTGTTAAAACATGTATAACACGTGATGGTATGCAAGTAATCCATACAAAACGATGTAAGATTAAAGATGTGGGCTTGTCAATACTGCAAGTTATTATGGCATCGGGCAGTCGGGTCTCATAATTTTAGACATTTTTCATATACTAAATAATTTTCATGAAAATCGGTTTTTACCGTGGGTGCATAATTGTAATATCGGCAAATAACCAGCCATATTTTGAATTCATTACAGCCGTTTTAACAGCCGTTATTTCAAGGTCTGACAGTACGGTATATGCCAGTATTCCATGCAAAACGTAAAAACAAACAAATTCTATTTTTTGAATTTTATTTCCTTCATTAATTCATTTTTCTTCAAAATATTCCAGAAATAGTTATTGGAAGGTCTTCTCTGGGCATAGATTTAAAGATCTGACTGGGTGTCGGAGTCAAATCCCTATCCGTTGGGCCGTGAGGGGCGTCGGGAGCGGCAACACATTTTTGGGCTTGCACCTTTTTACGCTAAGTCCAATGGAATTATTTCCAAAATTTTAAGTGTATTTCTTTCATAAATCTGTTTACCTACGAAATATTTCTCATGTAATGATTGGATATTATATTTTGGGCATAGATCTAAAGATCGGATTTGGTGTCGGGGTCAAACCCTCACCCATTCGGGCGTGAGGGGGATCGGAAGCGGCAACACATTTTTGAGCTATCGCTTTTTACGTGCTTAGTCAATGGGAGTTCATTTTCAATTTTTTGAATATTATTTCCTTCATAAATTCATTTTTTCTCAAAATATTTTAGATATAGTTATTGGAAGGTGTTTTCTGGGCATAAATCTAAAGATCTGACAGGGTTACGGGGTCAAATCCCTATCCGTTGGGCCGTGAGGGGCGTCGGGAGCGGCAACACATTTTTGAGCTAGCACTTTTGCTGGTCCAGTGAAATTATTTCAAAAAAATTAAGTGTATTTCTTTCATAAATCTATTTACCTACGAAATATTTATCATGTAATAATTGGATATGACATGACAGATGCTCTAAATATAGGGCTCACTACTATGTGTAGTCTACACTGGGTTGTTAACTTAAAGTAGTGATGCTATCCACGGAAAAAAGAAAACTTTCATATATCATTATCTATTTACGGTCATGACACATTGACACTGCTCCCAATCTTACTCACGTCAACAGATGCTAAAATTGTACAAAAAGAGAATTTTTTGTGTTGAACCTCTCAAAAATCTTTGTGATATTTTGCTCCGCAAATGAACCATTTGCAATAAAACGTTATATGTCAGTAAGCCTATAGCATCTCCCTCTGTATGCCCTACATGCTACGCACTACATGCAATACAATATTTGCAGTCATGCAATGGCTATAGCGTATGCAATGGTCAGATGTTTAACTGACTAGTATAGGTCTAGCTTATTCCATATGCAGTAATATGGAGCCTTGTTTGCTCCATGAGGCCGGCCAATCAACAAATGTCATACTCGGTAACAAAACAAAATCTTTGACCAGCTACTTAAAAACAAAAGAAAATAGTAAATGTCTGTAGTGACTCCCGATAGTCAAGAGACAAATTTCTTTGACACCTAAATTTACTTCAAAAAATAAATCAAATGTAGTTTAAGAGTGATACTTATTTTGCACTTTTAGTGGTTTCCATGTTTGTTTGTCAGCTTTTTAGGTTAAATTCATTTAAGGATAAAATTCTTCTTTTCCCATAACTTTTAATTTCATTCTCATTATTTTATGTCTTTTTCAAAGATGGATGCAAGTGCCAGTACAAGTAGCCTTCATGCAAGCACTAGTGAACCAGAAGTAAGATATCATCTCATCCTTTTTTAAATCTATTTTTCTGTACAAAAGTATTCATTGTCAATTTATTGAAATGATATTTCAGGTTCAAGTAATGTTCTTTTGGTTATAAAATTATTTTACACATATGTACAACTTAATATTACATTCAACTACTTTCAGACTTTGTTAGTTGACTTGAATCCATCTCAAATGTTCCGCAAATTATTGCTGAAATTACAACTGTGTATTTTACCCGATTGTATTATAATTTTGATTAAAAATGTTTTGCAAATCACTATTAAATTGTGTTGAAATGAAGGATTTTTTTTCTTCAAATATTTCAATGCGAAGGTTGATGTTACAGATAATTCAGGCTTTGATCAGGCGTTGAAAATATATTTTACTGTATGCTCAATTATTTTGTTTACTTATTTTAATATTGTTGTAAAAGTTACCATACTTTTTTTTTTATATTTCAAGATACTCACAAAAAGACCACCCATTAAGAGAAATTTGTCGGGTTACAACATTTTTTGCCAGAGGATGGCTACCATGCCGGGTAAGATTTGCATTTTAAAACGTAACAAAATATTGACATGAATTTGTAGAAGAATCAATTTTGATCAATGTAATAACAAGCATATTCAATTCAAAAAACATACTTGGTATCCCCTTGCCAATGAAGTTAATGTAGAGGGGATATATCATCTTAACTGTTCGCCATCCATACGTTCACATCTAAAGAGTGTACTTTAGCAGCTGCAAGGGCAAATAGGATGCTTGGTTTTATTATTTTAAAGAAATTTGTGTTTTCTTGTTAGATAGGTTGTTCTTAATCTGTATAAGCAGTTAGTCAGGCCTCACTTTGAGTATAGTGTTTATGTTTGGAGTCCCTTTTATGAGAAGGATAAGTTCATTTTGGAGCAGGTTCAGCGAAGAACCACTAGACTTATTCCCGAAGTAATGAATCTCTCTTATGAATCTAGGTTGCGAATTCTTGGTTTGACCACGCTTGAGTTGAGAAGAGTACGTGGCGTTATGATTTAGGTTTTTGATTTCCTATCTGATAGTGATGCTTTGACTTCCTGTTATTTATTTTATGTTTCAGCTAATCCCCATGTGACACGTGGTAACAGTTTGAAGTTGACAAAAGAGTTCTCACGGATAAATATTCAACGTTTTAGCTTTTTACAAAGAGTTGTCAACGAGTGGAATGGTTTGCCTGATTGGGTAGTTAGCTCCAATTGTGTTCACAATTTCAAAGTCAACATTGATAAGTTCTTTACTAAGTCTGGGCGTCTTTCTTTTTATGGTGGTGGTGATGTTAGTTTCTGCTTTTTATGGGGTGACTAACCCTTCTTAGCCCATCATCTTGTTATGTTATGTTATGTCCTTATCCATTGTTCGGAAATCCACATGTATTGTCCATGTGATCGCATGCATTGTCTGTCCGACCATATTTATTGTTAGCCCAACCACATGTATTGTACAGCTACTGGGTAACACAAGATTTATGCCGCCGGAAAGGATTTCCAACTATTTCATTTTTGTGGTCTGGTTTAATGGAAATTTATTTAAAGGTTACTCTTGCCTCCAAAGAACTTACAACAAATACATTCCAACATGAATAAGAAGTTTTTTCTGGTATTGAATTTTTTTTTTGTCTTAATCGCAGATGATACCCGTGTCTTATTTAGAAATAGCGATCCACGTGCAAACAATCATATATTTAATAATGAACTTGTTCTTGTCTCTGATTGATTTAAGACCAATGAACTATCCCATAATCTTAAAAAACCCAAGTTTATGATTTTTGAAAACCAACAATATAACAATTCTGAGCTGACTGTTTGTATTGATGGTTCCTTTCTTAAGCAAACTGATGAAGTTAAATTCTTAGGCTTATCATCGATCCTCACTTGACATGAAAATGCCACATTTACCTAATATGTAATAAGAAAATTACGATTATTGGTGTCCTCTATAGAATTAAGCATTTTGTACCCCTTTGTATTCTATCAACTTTGTATAATTCTCTTATTCTTTCTAATTGATCTTATTGCAACATTGCGTGAGGCAATGCTTTTCATACATATCTTAATCGTTTATATATACTGCAGAAAAGGGCTGTTCGTTTAATCACATCATCTGATTTTAATACTGACATAGGTAGTTCTTTTAAAGATTTCAATATCCTCAACGTTTACGACATTTATAAGCACCAAGTGGGAATTTTTATGTTTTAAATAAATCGTAAGTTGTTACCGTCAACGTTCTGCAATTCATTTCAACCAAACAAAAGCATTCATAACCAGACACTCCGATAATTATTATTCATACCATTGTCAACAAAAATCATTTGTCTATTCAGGTATTAAACTCTGGAATAATCTAGATCCTCGGCTATGGACATCTCCTCAATCTCTTTATTTACCGAAAAATAAATGTCTTGTTACCAAATATCAATTACGGGTACAGCTGTGGGTGGGTAAGGGTATGGGACAGTCCGGGCTTGGGGGGTATGTTATGTGGGTTGTAGCATATATATTTAAGTCTTTAAAATTGCAATTTTTGACTTATTTTAGTAGGTTAAATTTCTTGTTATCATTTTTCTCAATATTTGTAAAGGTGGCCTGGCCTGCTTGCCAAGCTCTTGCTTTTTTAGGCTTCCTCCACTTACTTTATATTATGTAAATAATTTGTATATTCTTAAAGAATGTGGAAAATAGATTAAATTAAAGAATAGAACCTGTTGTCTCAAAAGAATTTGTTATTAAATGTCTTTGGAATGAATAGGAATGTAAGCAATAAGTCTCCAAATTAGGATAGTGTGGAATGGCATATGGAACATAGGGTGGTGGGGCATGTGGGACAGAGGGTGGAAGGTGGGTTTTTAATGGTGATGGTATTTGTATCTCTGGTTATATTATACGTCTATTTCAAATCTTTATTTTGAGACATATTTTGGGATATATTTTTTGCATGCATAATAAAGTTATTCCTTTAAGTTTCCTTCCCCTGTTCTACATTGCTTTATTCCATTAGTTGTTATTTATATGTCCCTTACCCTGTCACTGATCACTTCTTAATGACACACTGATAGTATTTAGAAGTAATCTTATTTATTTTCCTTGATACACCAGAATTTAAAGAATTGAAGCCGACCGCAATGTTTGCATTGTTTAAAAGAAATGGGATTTGCTGACTGGAGAGCAGCATGAAGAGTATAGGGAGATAGCGAAGACAAAAACGGCTTCAGTTGATCTTGATAAAGAATGGCAAAAGTCGGTGGTTAGGTTGAACGAAATGGTAAGCTATGATATTCCACTCCTACTTTATCATGTATAATTTTTTTTAAATTTGTTTTCTGTGATAAACGATGCATTATATATGCCAATATTAATTAATATTGCCATTTTCTTATTCATTTCTTTTCAAAGCTACTTACTTTGTAAAAAAGGATGAGGGTGCTTTAACTCATATTAATTGTTGTTAACTGAATATATTCATAGTTGATGATAATTTGCAGAGATCAATTTTGAAATCCACAATTAGAACAGGACTGTTAACTAAAATGGGTACAAGCCTTGGTATTTGTGGGAAAGTATTTAAGTTTCATTCCTTTAAATTTCATTATGAATTTTAAGATACCGCCAAACAGGTCAATATGTAATGTATAACTTGAAATTTTCTACATTTTAAGCATATTCATATGTTAAACATATTCATATGTTGAATTTTTTTCTCTATAATTCTTGGCAGATAGATCATATCCAAAAGCTAAAGCCAACTAGCATCTATTGTGTTTTGACAACATCTGACAAAACAACTTATTTAGGGACAAAGGACGGGAAAGAATACGTTGAACGTGAAGGCAATTTTGAAGTATGTATGTCTAAATTTGCAGACTATGCAGGTGTGTATCTGTCTTTACTGTTTTATAATTTTCTACCTACAAGGTAAATATTGTCTAATATGATAATATATAATAGCCTATTTACAAAATTAATCAAAAAATTGCAATTGCCCTTAATGTCCAGAATGTAGTAGGATCTGGTGTCGATTCTCGCATCATAAAGTTGTGCTGGCAAAAAAGAAGTCATGGACCCAGATAGAAAATGTCCCTTGTTGAAAATCCATGAAAGTGGAATGTACTTTATATATACACTTTGTATAATCTTGTGTTTTTTAGATAAAGAATTAGTTCAGTACTCAAGTATGTTCATCTTATTTAAAAGAGGACTTCAAAAGAAACAAAATGAAGACGAAAGTGTTCATAAATCCTTAATCCGTTTAGAAGATATTCAAGTTTTAATCTCTTATCTGTGTAGAAATGACTGGTGCAGAAGGTCTACTGTGAAAAATTGGCATCTTCATCCTCACATTCTTAAGAATTGTCAATGTATTTTAAAGGAATGTTTTGTATTGTTTTTTTCACTATTTAAATTATTCTTCCTTGAAGTTTCTTCATGAGGTATGTTATGAATACCCTTCCTATTCAGTTTTACTACGTTTTTGACATATCCCATGTTTTTTTAGCCACAAAATCACAGAACAAAATATTACTGGTTATCAAAGGCCGTGGCCGTCTTGATATAATGTCCAGCACTGGATGCTTTCGAGACGTTAAGCCTTGCTAAACTATGCTATAGAATACATCAAGATTGAAAGGAATCGTGAGGCTATGACATCACAACTAGTGTGATTTCAGTTGTTTATACACAAATGATACCAAATTTAAACTTAAATAACTCCTTAACGGAATACAATTTTTGAATGCTTTCTTCACCATTTTGTTTCCTTTGTCCTCTTTGATATGAGATGGACTTTCATGACCCCTGAACTAAATTTAAGAAATCTATTTGCCTTTGTTGCTAGAAAGAAAAGTTCTATTCCTGGTACAAAATGTTACATATTAGTAAATTTTGAATGTAATTGGTGTAATCAGTATGTGGGATTTGGAAGTGCAAACATATGAAGGGTATTTCTAGTTTTAGTGAAGCAGAGTAATGTATATATTATTTAATTTGAATTTGTGTTAATCTGTACCTAAAGATTGACATTTGATTGTCCTAAAGATACAATATCCATCAGAAATATTTTCAGTATTATGCATATAATTATTTATAATTTATTCAGATTTGGGTAATCACTTCCAAAAAATTAAAATGTTGTCATTCATATTTTTTCTATAATATAATACTGCAGATATGCTTCTTGGATATTCCAATTGGTGCCATTCGGCAAAGGTAACGATGGGTAATTGGGGTCTTTTTCACAAGCAATCATAATCCTCATGTAGTCATTCCTTCTTTCATCCTTTGCTATCTTATTTGGTTATGGTTTTCTTTTGTTTTGTGTACATGTGCGTGGCTGCCTAACATTGCAAAACAAATCTTAGCATTTCATTTGACTTTTATTTGTGTATTATTGGTTAAATCTTATCCTGTAGTCACTGTATGATTACAAGTGTTTATTTTGCTGCTGTGCTTTTATCCTAGATATTTTTGAAAAGTGGTGACAATTTCTTTATATATTTGTATGTGCGCCACATCTTGAAATATCCTAATTGCTGTTTTCCTTTAATAAAATTCTTCACCTGCATTTCAAATAACAGTTTATTTTTCTATTCTTCAAGTACACCTTTCATCTGCTTCAACATGACTTATTGTGAACATATATGTTAGTCCCTTGTCAGAATGTCTGAAAACACTTAATATCCAGAAATATTTTTTTGTCCCATTTATTCATCACTTTATTGTGAGTTTGGTGAAGACAACATGACGAACTTCATGCAAAAAAATTAATATGAAATTGATAAAATCATATTTTAAGGACCGATTTGTAATATGCTATGATTTTGGCTGTCCATTACCAGCTCTGTCCAGTGTATCACTGTTTACCATGTAATGAAACACTTTATTGAAAACATTAATTCACATTTTTGTCAATAATATACAAAGTTACATAATGTTTAATGTTAAAACTAAGATGAAGTTTGTCATTTGTCTTATCAACTTGACAGTGATTTATAATACTTATACCCCTCTTCCAAATCCAAAAGGAGACAATGAAAATAAAAGAATTGGTAATGAATGAATAAATTAAAACATAAAGTCATAAAGGCTTGCTCAAATGGGGTGATACCTACAGCTGTTGCACATAATTGCACTGTGCATTGATGTAGTGTTTTTGTTTATCCATTCTTGGTAATGAATGTGAAAGATATGGTTGCAGCTATAAATCATTATATCATATTATGTGAAAGGTGCTTCAATACATAACTAATATATAGAGTAACCTTGACAATCACTATCTATATTTGACAGTTTGTTTTATGTATCATATTTTCTTGATCATGAATAGTTTCTTCAAAAGAGGATACTGGCAAACTTCTTTGATTCAAATTCAAAGTTTGATTTTAATCTAACCGTGGACAGTTTTACTCTGATTTTACTGCATTGTAATGATGTTATTGTTGTTACACATTATCAGCTATGCTACAAATGATTTCATCCTGCTGTATATTATTTTGAGCTTCAGTAAATTTTCTGATCAAATTAATGTAACAAAATCATTTTTTGACTGCTTTTGCAGACAAATTAATCATTACGGTAATTTATTCAGCTTTTTAATGACTGCTCACTAAAATACTTGTGTTCGTATTTTGTATAAAAATGACATTTCATTTTGGTGTTTCACATTTCTATGTATGCATCACATATTATGTAATATATTTATTATTTTTGAATATTTTTAAGGCAGTTGCATACAAATTATGTAGCAAATTTGATATTTCAAAGTACTGCTGGAACATTTTTGTTTATATTTCTTTCCCTTTTTTAGGTCTTTAACAATGCAAGTTTTCCATGTAGTTCTAAACCTGTCAAAAGTTAACAGTAATCAGAATGTATAAAACTGAAGAAAAATGTATGATATAGTTGTTGCAGAAGAATATACACAATTATATAGGGTTAAGTCATTTTACCCACTCTTAAACAAGACCCATTGATGTTTGAGTAATTTCTCTGTTATCATTGAGACTGTGTAAATAACTTACATTCTTCAGTTTCCATATTTAATATGCCGCTTCAAATATTCATCCCTTTAATTAATTTCTTAAACTTGTGCAAAATTATAAATGATACAAAGTTTACGTAAGGTAAACGTTTGTGATGTTTTTAATTGATTTATTTTCAAGCATTTTATTCCATTACTTATTTTTTATCTATTCATATACTTATTATTTTACTCCCTAATTAATGTTCAGCTCGATGTGCAACTCAATGATCATTTACCACAGAAAAAGAGAAAGTTTCGGTACAGAATATCCGGACTTTGTTCATACAAAGTATGGTAAGTCATATGAATTGATGTAGTTGCTTTATTTTCAATATAAAAAAATCATGTGATGAAAATCTTGGAAGAAGTTGTTGTTTAAGTCTGATAATTTCAGCAACCCATAGCATCTGACATTTTGATATGTTCAACAAAGCGATCATTTAAGCTGTTTAAAAAGATATGGCTGTGGATGTATTGTTTTGTCTATATCATTAATGAGCAGATTAGCACCAAAAACTGAAACTGGTAGCTTTACTTAAGTTTTGAAAAATGGTAATAGTGTCATTGGTTTACGTAATTGTATCACAATCTCTTATTCTTGGTGATGTTGCTAAGACACTTGGAAATGTTCCTTGTTGTAATTCAGGTCATCTTCCAATAGCTTTCAACTTCATAATACATAATAATAATTTGTATTATCATACTAGAGTGACCAAAACTGAAAGTCTAGTGCCAAAACCTATGCATAAATTTAACTGGTCTATGGATTATCATAAAGTTTATGTTTAAAATTGAAGTCGCATAAAGTGTGTGGTATTATCAATACAATTAATGGTATATAAATTCAACAAGACAATATTTGTCAATCCCTTACTTTACTTCAGGATGCTCTTATTTAAATTTCGCAGTTACCTTGCCAAACATGAGAAATGGTATTTTTAAGGTAGTAAAATGGAAGTTGTAAATTCTTATAATTATTTGGCTTTGATGTTTATGTCTCGATGAGTATGGCAATCTACACAAACTAACTTGATTTTCTCTTCATGAAAAGCTATGTGTGCTTTCAAAAATACTCTTACGAATTTACATTCAATTTTGTTTAGTAATATGCTGGAAATTTTTTATTCTAAGATTCTTAGGATCTTGACATATGGAGCAAACATTTGGGGTGCTGAACCCTGTGAAAGTATTATAATAGCTTATAATCAATTTGCAAAAATGGCTTTTGGCCTTTCTTTTAGATGAACAAATCTTTTAGCATTAGGTTAGCTTGGTTGACCACCAATAAAATACTTCACAACTATTGAAATAGTGTTGTATTGTTTGAAATTAATAACACATGATAACAATAAATTAACTAAGCTGTGTCTTGCTGAAAAACTTACGTTTGCAGAAAATAACAGTTATTCTTGGGGTTTAAATATAAAACAAATTCTTTGCAATACGAGTTTTGCCCATGTTTGATACAATGGAGGTGTTAGCAATATCCAGTTGTTTTGTTAATAATTTCAAACAACATTTGCAGGACATGGACACACAGGATTGAGCAGGTTCAGTCCAAGATATGGACTATCTAGTACTACCATGGAGATATAAATTATTCCGAAAAGATAAGTTTGTACCGTGCTTTATTTATCATTTTAACAATTTAAATTTTAGAATATTTGTAGCAAGATTTTGTTGTGGTTGTATGAATATAACTGCAAATATAGGTCGTTTAAGTACAATTGGTTTTGAGCAAAAGACTTTGTAATGTAAAAGTGATTGTATAAATGGTGAATTTCATTTTCTTTTAGTTTGTCCTTTCTACTCAGATTTGTGTAAAAATACATTCCTTCTTATTTCACATTATACCCTGATATGCAAAGAATTGTTTACTTGTAAATGATAATTAAAAAAAGGTCTGTATTTTACTTTATACATAAGATTCATTCAAGAACCTCAGTTGAATGAACTTTCTCTTTCTATCTATATTTAGTTTTTGCTTATTCAGAGCAAGATTGTTCTTTGTTAAATATAAAAAATATATGTAAACGTTTCTCATTTTTCTTTCTTTTAGATACTTTATGCATTTTAAGCAATCTTAATGGAAATGTTAGTAAAAAGATTGATGGTTTGGCATCCTTTTTATATACACATTTAATGCACGGTTCAAAGAACTTTGCGCTGTGAATGACCATCCCAAAGTCGAGCCATTCCACTTAAGCCAAGTCCTTTGCCCAGTACAGTAAATATGTGTATAAACACTCTGTCTCAACTTTAAACTTTAAATGAATAAAAGATACATATATTTTTTTGAATATTATATTAAGAAGACACATCAATACCAAAAGGCTGGGCCTCTGTACATAAAGATGTGTGCGTTGAGTATTAGAACAAAAATTCCATTCAAAGATTTGAATTCTTTCAAATTGTTTCAGTGAATATGCTGTGGTGGATTTGTTTTTTTCTGAAATTGCATGTTTGTAATTGTATGTTTCTTTTCTTTCTGCAGCTGAGGCAACAAATGATAAATGTGCCAAAATGCCATACCAGTTTGTTCTTTCAAGTGGCATAAAGATGGATGGCCTTCCTGAGGGAATAACCCTGAAGCCTCCATCCCAGTATGGGACTGCCCAGCTGAGGAAGATTTGGGCCATGAGAGACAGATTGAAGTGTAGGGTTCATCATTCCTCATCCCAAATATAGTCTGCCTCAGAAATCCACAGCCCGACCAGTTATATCCCCATAAGGCTCGTTCTTACTTTTGACTTGTTTCTGTAGCGATCATTTGCATTTGGAATACTTCAGGATAATCTTCTGACTAATTTATTCTAAGGCTTTATCATTGTTTACACTTATAATTAGGCTAAACATCCATTGTTTGAGTTCTTTTCAGGAAAAATTTGAATTATATTATTTTCCATTATTGGCATAAATCAATTGTCTTGATTTTCTTTGATACCATAAACTACTTGATTTGATTTTCTTTGAGTCCAGAAAATATATATTGTATTTCATTGCATGAATTTATTGTTCAGCACATTTTATTGGAAAGTTTTAACTAATGTGAGTCCAAGTTGACAGATCTCACCCTAAAATGTTCTACAACTCCCTTTCTGCCCACCCAACCCCCTGTTACAATCTGTCCCATAATAGAGCCACCAAACAAAATCGAATCATCAGTCATCTCCTAGCCATAGTTGTAAAGAAACTTGTCATTTGAAAATTATTTAGGTGAATGTAAAAAAATTCATTTTTGCAAGAGAGAAAATGACTTTTAATTATGGTGTTAAACATAATGCAATTGGAACAATGTAGCACATAGTTGTTAGAGTAATTTGTTTAAGTTATATTGTTGGCTTAAATGACTTAACCTTTTCCCTCAAGTATCAATTGAGGTTTCCTTTTTTCATGGTGGTACAAATGCTTTAAGTGAAAATTGAATTCCTTACATGGTTTTTTAGTATTACCCAAACATGTTTAATGCAAAATAGCCATTGGTCTATGGTGTTCTCTTAAATCTCACAAAGGTGTAATAGTAACGCTTTTTTGTTCAATTGATTGTAATGATAAAAACAGAGTGAAAGAGGGTCTTATATTTTGATAACTTTATATAGTTACCCTCATATTCACATAATCCTTTTTGCCGACACTTTTGCTAATATTCTGACACTTGCCTCATTGCATTTAGAATTGTTTGAAAATTAATCATTTTTAAGATACATATCAACATTTAGGATTTTTGTGAAAAAATACCTAATTTTGTAATAACTTCCTTGTATCCAATCTATGATAAGTTTGTATCGGTTATTTTCTGTTAGTTTAAATACTGTGTTTTCTATGCATTTTCACATTTTCCGAAAACCGAATAGGCCTATTAAGAGTTACAAAATTTCCTCCTAATATTCCTAGTTTTTACTCAATATATCCGACTTTTGTTCCAAATTTCTGTAGGTTTCCTCAAAATATTCGTTTTTTTCCTCAAAATTTCTGAAGTATTTCCCTTAATTTCCCACAGGTTTTCTTTAAAATATCTTGACTTTTCTAATATTTTCGACAGTTTTCCTCCAAATATCTGACAATATCAATATTTTCAAAAGATTTTCTTAAATATACAAAGTTTGTCCTAAAAGATAAGTTACTGACTTTTGCCTTATTATAATTTCCGGGCAGGGGAGAGGGGTAGCTTGGATTCAGTTTTTTTGGTTATGATTTGGCCCCTGCAAAAAAAGATAAACTCCACTGAACGGGAATATTGCAACTTTTATTCAGCTGTAGACCATAAATATATCATTTATATAATACGACTTGTACTAAATTACTGAAAATGGCAGGTCCCCATGCATTTCATCATCCTTCGATATCATTTGTATTACTCTTTTTAATATTCTTGTGATAAAGTTATAACTTTCCATGTAATTAATGTTCTGGTTCATCCGTCAAACAGCGTAATGAATTGCCTGATGAAATCTTCTTCAAACAGTCCAATCGACATGTAGTTTTAAAGTTTTGTCAAAAAAAGTGCTAGAAATTCCTCGGAGGTAAAGGTTAATCAATTTTCTTAAATGATTAGTTTACTGGTAAAGCATGTCCATTTTATATGAAAGGGGACTTCAAAAGAAACAAAATGGTGAAAAAAGCATTCAAAGATCTTATTCCGTTAATAAGATATTCAAATTTAAAGCTCTGTTTTAACTGTGTATAAATAACTGGCATAGTAAGTCTGCTATGGAAAGTTGTTGTCTTCATCCTCACATTCTTAACAATTGTTAATGTATTTTAAAGAAACTTTATTTACCTTTTTTCGCTATTTAAATTATTTTCCTTTAAACTTTCCTCAGGTGGCATATTATAAATACCCTTCCTAGATTTAGTTCTACTACTTTTTTGACATATTCCAAGGTTCTTAAGCCACAAAATCGCTGAAGAAAATATGATAAAATACATAAAGACTTTGAGGAATCTGAGGCTGTGACATCACAACAAGTCTAATTTCAGTCCCTTTTACACAAAAATACCAAACTTGTACACTTTTTTAAATATTTTTGAATGCTTTCTTCACCATTTTGTTTCTTTTGAAGTCCTCTTTCATATAAGATAGATTTGCTTGACCTCTTAACTAATCCTTTAACAGGTAAAATTTTGTTTCTTTTCATGCTCATGGAACTGCAAGTGTCGTCATTTAAACTTCATTGAATTTTATTATTTAGGGCATCAAAATCACAGAATATTCAGACTTTTGAAGCAAAACTTTTCACTGATGAGTTTAGTTCAAAAATAAACTCACTTTTAATGACTGAATGAGCTGAAGTATTGAAAATGCATGTGTCTCAAGTTGAATGAAATTTAGGTATAATTTTAAGCCACTTTGGGCTGTCAAAAAAATTTTATCACCAATTTAACTGTCGAAAATGCACCTGCAACGGTGGAATGATTTTTGACAGTCAGCCCCTGCCTACCATGCAGGCTCTGGAAAGCATAAAAGCATGGGGCGATTTTCGGTCGCTGAAAAATCCGATGAACATTATTTCTTCTTTTCAAACTTCTTAACAAATGGTTAGTTCTTTTTCGATAATCATGGATCTGTCAGTGCTTTGAACTGCTGTGTAGTCAAACTTGGCTTAAAAATGGACTGTTTGTACAAGATACCCCTCCCCGGCCCGGATCCGCATTGACTCTGACGGCGGTTCTGACGAGTTAGAATTACTGGGGATATTTTTATGCCCCAACCAAGTCCAAACAGAAATATAAATTTATAATTTTAACTTGTTTAAACTTTACTAAAAAAGGTGCTCTCCAAATTGTTAGTATTTTTCCTGCTTATCAGGACAAATCACCATAATCCAGGGGTGGAGCTAGAGGGAGGAGGATGGGGGGAGAAGGGGGGGGGGTTCCGACTTATTTTTATCATGAGATAACTCTTAGTCACGGTTTATGTAAATTTTCTGAAAAATTCATTAAATATTTGGAAAATCTCCAAAATGTATGAGTCTCTTTTGAGGGTCTAAAAGCTTTGTAAGGGGAAGGGAGAGGTCGTTGAATTATCATTAGAAATATTGGTACAATTTGGCACCATTTCCCAAAATGGAAGAAAAATTCCCCCAAAAGGAAGAAAATTTAAGAAAAATTAAATTGAACAAATATCAAAGCAAATATCACGAAAATGAAGAAAATTGCACCAAAATTGAGGCAAACTTTCACGAAAATGAAGAACATTTTACGAAAATTTCAAGAAAAGATAAATATATTTTACCGAAAGTGAAGAAAAATGGAGGAGATTAAAAAAAAATTGAAGCGAAATATTAAAAAAATGAAGAAATTTGCACAACAATTTAGGCAAAATCCACAAAAATTAATGAAAATAATGAAAAATGAAGAATATTTTAAAAAGAATTGGAAGAAATTTCCCGAAAATGAAGGAAATTCAAAAAAATAGGTTAAATCTATTTTATATTAAAGATGACTTCAAAAGAAACAAAGTAGATATCTAAGTTTAAAGTTTTGTATGATATGCGTAGAAACAACTGAAATCAGACTAGTTGTGATGTCATAGCCTCAGATTCCTCAAAGTCTGTATGTATTTTATCATATTTTGTCTTGCGATATTATTGGCTTAAAAACCATCGAATGTGAGGATGAATACACCAACTTTCCACAGTAGACTTATTACACCAGTCATTTCTACACAAGCAAGACAGAGCTTTAAACTTTAATATATCTTTAAACGTAATAACTGAGATTTTTGAACGCTTTCTTCCCCATTTTGTTTCTTGTAAAGTCCTCATTCATATAAGAGGGACATACTTGAAAATTGAAAAAGATTTCAGAAAATTAAGGACATTTTACAAAAAGTTAAGCAAATTTCCTGAAAATTTAAAACAACAATTTTAATCGAAAATATTCTCCCAAAAATGAAGCAAATTGCAAAATAATTAAAGCAAACTTCGCGAAAATAAAGAAGTGTTTACGAAAAGTGAAGGAAATTTTCCGAAAATTTATAGATTCTTCTCGAAAATTTAAGAAAATGAAGGAAATTGCATGGGGAGAGGTAAAATGCCTGCCACTTAACATGTTCAAAACGGCTATGCATCTCAAACACTAACGAATTTGAACAATCAGGATTAAACTTCCTAATTTATCCAAAACATGATATATATCAATTTTTTGGCGAGAAATAAATGATCTTGAGCTTTTCGGAACATGTCACTGTATAACTTTAATCCTGATTGTCAAAATTCGTCATCATACATGTAAAGATGGATTAAGAAAACTTTGAAGGAAGATTTAGTTGTTGACAAGGGCATATAGTCCACGTATAATGACAAGTGGTGTCACTAGGATTTTTGTAGTGAAGAGGGGGGTGGTAACAGCGTAGGAATATAGGCATGGGGCGAAATTCTACCCCGGCCGATTTTTTTTTTCTTCAAAAATTAAGAAACTGTGCTAAAGAAATCGAAATAATGCAAAAAGTGGACATTTTCTGAAAATGTATGGAAATTTTTCTGAAAAATCTGCATGATAAAAAAAAAAATGGTTATTTTACGAAATATTCAGTAAATTAAATAAAAAATAAAACTTTCAAACAAATTTACTGTAATGGGCTAAATATTCGGAAAATTTTGGTAAAGAGTTATGCTTTTCGGAAATTTAACTTTGTTCCACTGGTTGGTTAGCTGGGGCACAGCAACTTTTCGAACTACATTGGTCATGAGAGTCTTCGAGCAGGGAGCAATGACAACCCTCTACTTCGAGATGCCTTGCATGGCGACACCGCACATTGTGGACAGTATGCGCCTTATTGGCAATATCAAATGAAATTGTGACATGGTGATAACAAATTTTCAGAGGTAGTAGCACAAAATGAGTAGCCGTGGCCAGCGTGGGGTATGAAGGCCGTTTCCCCTCCCCTCTGCGAAGGTCTCTGTCCTCTTGTGTGAGGTTAAACTGAAAATAATAAATGCGTGGTGAGATATTTATGTAGAACCATATTTCTATTCATATTCGTGCAAGATCTTTAAATGAATGGTTAAAACTTTCGCCCAAATTTGATTTAAAATGGCACAAATTGAGTAAAAATGCACAAATTTGGTTAAAAGTCACCCAAAGATTGTTCAATATAGTACAATTGAGATTAAAAATCGTTTATATTGATTTAAAATTTTCCTAAATTTTCTAAATTGTGTTACAAATTGCAGAAATTTAGTTTAGAATGGCCCAAACTGGGTCTAAAATGAATGGCCTTAAGGTGGCAAAAAATCGTTCATTATATATCAAATTGGTAGTGCTGCACTTGCATCAGTTTGTTCGACATCAGTATTAGATATTTTTCATTTAGCCAGAAGTTAGATTAGAAAGTCATATTTTTGGGCACTTTTTGCCACCTATCGTGCCAGAAACTGAATACAAGCTTTGGAAACTGTGCGATTTTTAGCTTTTGATCAGCTTACTTTGAAGGGAAAATCACACATCAAATTCTATAATTAAAAAATTGCGTTTTTATTTGATGGGCATTGGGTGGGTGCGGAGAACATCCTAGACTAACAAAAAATGCGTTTTTATTTGGTGGGCATCAGGTGCTTGTGGGGAACAGGGGTAGGATGTTGGGCAAAGGACAATGACAAACATATGAGGGCATATTTTAGGGCAATGCATTTTGCCACCAAAGGCCCAGTGTACAACCCCACCTTATGGATTCGCCCCTGGCCATTTATTTTTATTCCAAATCATGATCTAAAATTTTGTTCAAAAATCTTGACAGCAAATTTTGAAAAGCAAAGAATTAAAAAAAAAAGAAGAAGAAAACCACACATACAGAAATAGAGGCTGTAGCATGCATTCTGTGCCTCATCTTCATGCCATGTTCCAAATACTCCAAAATACATAACTTGGAACTGCAAATATTCATATGTACTTGAAAGCCATGTTAACTAAAATTTCTGGCACTTTGAAAAAATTAGGGAAAGTTAGTTGACACCCCCTCCCCTCTCCCCCAATTTTCTAACGTTCGCGACGCCCCCGGTTATCAATACAATAAAATGATTTGTGGTAAATTATGACCTGCATGAGGGTATTATTCCAACTTTCAGAAAGAAAAAAAACAACTAAGTAACTATGCTCAGCGGCGTAGGAAAGTATTTAAAATTAAGGGCAAGATTTGACCATTTGTCTCAACAAATTTCGATACCAACGTGTATGAGTCTCTTATTACGGTCCAAAAACTATTTGTAAGGGAGGGGTGTCATAATATTATTGGCATTAGGCCTATTGTTAACATTTCCTGATATTGAAAAAATGAAGACAATTTCCCGAAAATTGAAGAAAACTTAACGAAAATGAATCAAATTCTACAAAAAGTGTACAACTTCTCAAAGCTTAATGAAAATGAAAGAAATTGCAAAAAATGAAGCAAATTTCATAATAATGAAGGGATGTTTGCGAAAATTGAAGAAAATTTCCAGAAATTAAACAGAACTTTTTTCTTCCAGAAAATTAAGGAAATTACACTAAAATTGTAGCATATTAACGAAATTAAAAAAAAGTTCTCGAAAATTGAAGCAAATTGCACGAAAGTTGTAGAGAATTTCAAAACATTTGAAATTTCACGAAAATTGGATAAATCAGGAAAACTTCCCCAAAATTTATAAAAACTTCTCGAAAATTTAATTTACTGGAATATGAAAGAAATTACACGAGAATTGAAGGAGATTGAAGCCATGCAATTCAGCAATCTGACTCTTTTCAAAATGAATTTGTTAGACCTTTAATAATGGAGACCAAAGTGGTACTTGTGCCCCTTCGATCTTGTACTGCTCTTCTGAGCCTCGATCCAGCTTCTCAAACTAATCCGTTCTCTCCCTTTCTCCACAGTCAGACAGTTCTTCTCCATGTCATCAATGGTTTGCCCCTTTTTCTTTTTCCATCTGGTGTCCAATTCAGGTCTCCCCTCTTTCTTGAAAGTCGTGAAAATCATGGTCCTAAATTGTATATCGTGTGTGATCCATGCTATAAGAATGTACAAATACGTGTGGGATGGGTGGGCCATCAATATCAAAACAGAATTGACATTTGAAGAAAACTTTTGAGTTTTAAACTTTCGAGTATTGAACTTTGCGAAAATTGGCCAAATTTCCTGATATTTTCCTTATATAAAATTTCCAATATTTTCTGCGATATAAAATTTCCCGTAAGTCACAATAACTGTACGGAAAAAGAAAGAAATTTCCAGAAAATTAAATAAAATTTCCAGAAATTTGATGAGGACTGTCCAGAAAAAATGGAAATTTACTAAAAAGGGAAGACAATTTTCAAAAAGGAAGGAAACTTTCACAAAAATTGAAGGATATGTCCGAAAATGAGAGATTTGGAGCAACTTATATATAGAAACTTTGATAAAAACCGAATTTAGCATACTGCAATTTTCTGCTTAAAAACAGGAAATTTGAAGGGTCTCCCCCCCACCCACCCACCTTTCTCTGCCCATCACATAAAATTTGGAACCGCCCTAAGAGTAAATTAAAACTTAGATTCTGTATAGATTCATTTGTGTAGACAGGATTTTCCTCTATGGACCTGAAGTGACCGAAACCATAATTTTTACCTAAAAAGGAAGGAGGGGGAAAGGAGGAGGGGGGATATTTTGCTTTTCATACAAAGTCCATATTATACTTTTTATTATCTTTTTCTAATTACTTTCTTTGTGGGCCACGAATATCCCATAAATGCATGCAGCTGCATCAGTATGTGCCATACCAGTGGAGGGGTATGTTTTCCCGACATAAAGTTCGAAAAATATGCCACTTGACACTAAAATTTTCCGATCGATATCTGACAAACCTGACAAATTAAAAAAATCCCCGACGGGAGGTACACTGGTACAGCGTTTTTGAGAAAATTGGTAATGGTCAAATATAGCCTGATCTGAAGAGATTTTTGCTTGCCATATATGCCGCGTTGGCGTAGGAACCGGGAGCAATAATTTGATGGGGCCAAGCACCATTTGTCCCCCTATATAATGAAGGTCTACAGAATTGATTGTCTTTTCTTCTTTTACCTTTTTAAATTTTTGGGCAATCTACCCTTACAGTTATCGTAAAATTTCCTTCATTTTCGTGAAATTGGCATTTTGGGGCACACAAGCTAGTTTTGGTATCATGTCTACAAAGCCTAACAAATCCTGACAATATTTGAGATATTAAGGTGTTACTTGTCATTAATTTATGCCATTGTCATTGGTCAGGGTTCACCTTCCCTCCTAGAAAGAAAAGAAGAAAAACTAGCGTGAGAGCCCCTTTAGTTACACAGTTTTCACTATTTTAGACAAGAAAATGGCTCCTTGATATCAAAACTGAAATTGTACAATTTGTTTATATCTATTTGGTATTTATCAGTGTCCAAAGTTGTATCGTTCTTTACAAATTCCGCAATATCCAATATGTGTAACAGAAATAACAGCTAAAAACTGTGGGTGTGGGTGTGACTTATTCTGAGGCAAGTGATCGTTACCAACACTCGATAATTGCGTTTGCTTTGTGGTCGCCAACTCGGAAAAAACTGGCAACCACGTTCCCTCATTTCCAAAATTTTGATTGCCAAAAATATAAAGTTACTCGCCAATACAAAAACCTGTTTTAAATCATAATTTTGATTAAAAGAAAAATACCTTCTTCTCCCGACTCAACATTTTGCCTGCATGAATAATTTAACTTCATACTTTTAACTGTTAAAGGAAACATAAAGTCTAGCTTTTTCTTTATTCAATATGATAGAAATAATAAATTTAGGTATTCTGAAGAAATTTCACACGGTACAAAACAATTCAGCATATATTTTCTAATTTATTACAACATTAATTTTGTCAAATAAATATAAACGTACATGGGAGCGGTCATTTTGTTCATATGTTCTCTAAAAATGATGTCATACACCCAGTACAAATAAGATTTATAATGTATTTCTTTTTCTAACTTTGAAGTAATAATTTTTCCCTTGCATGGTTGTGAATTTTTATTTGTATATGATATTAATGATTCACCCCTTAGAACTTCATGGCAAAGTATTTTGAAAAGAAAATTTCAAAAAGAATTCTAAAGAAATACATTATTTGTGCTAGCACATAGGGCAAATTGTCATCATTGGCATAATTTCAATCACAAATTGGACAAAATGTCTGTCATTCTGTGTCCACTTTCTGATGTCACAACTTCAAACCTTGATAATTTGAGAATGGAATGAGAAGTTATGATGGGGTTTTTGGTAGTAGTTTTTTTTTTTTCTTTTCCTTTAATCTCTATTATATATCAAGCTAGAATATTAAACTTAATATCTCCATTGATGACAACTCTTTACATTTTCAAAAACACACAAAGCAATTATCGAAAGTAAAGACTAATCGGTAAAGCAAACAATATGATCAATTTTCATTAGGAAAATTATCATAATTTTTTTCAGGTACCACTCTGCCTGTGGGGACAAAGTTACTGTGTAAAAATTCGGAATTAGGACTGCCAGTAAATTAAGGGTAGTAGAGAGATCAAAGGCATTTTATGCTACCGAAATATTTCCAGTACATTTCTTGTTTAGAAAAACTTTTATTTTAAATAGGTCGCCAGGTGAGACAGTCTGATTTCCCTGACAAATAGATACATCATTTTTAACGTTTTTGGTCGCCAAGATTGAAGTTTTCATATGGTGGCAATGGCGACAAGAATTGTCGAGGGTTGCGTTACGAGAGAGGTTGTGGGGTTGGTGTTAATGTTGTGGAGTTTGTTTTTTGTATGTTCCAATTCGATTGCAAGTGGTGACGGACAAGGAAAATAATAAGCGGTTTGATGTCAGCAAGTGTTTTGTTATGCTCATTCAATGAAGTTTAAGTATATATTGCTTGCTCGTTAACTTGTTTAATTATGTTGTGCAGAAAAATATTTGTTCGGTTTAGAGAGGTAGAACCCGGGGAGTGGCAATTGCCCCCCACTTTTCCAAAAAATGGCAAAAGTGCCCCTCTTGCAAGTAAAAAATGCCCCTCTTACAGGTGAAAAGTGCCCCTTTTGCAAGTAAAAGTGCCCATCTTGAAAATAAAAAGTGCTCCTTTTGGAAATTTTCCTTTTGAAAATATTACAAAATACCCATGGATTACTGACTATGATACAGGAATTTGTGCAAAAATGGCTCCTTTATTTGGAAATATTAGAAAATTAGGGCGGATCCCTGTGCACCTGGAGCCTTACCTTATGTCAGAAAATTTTCATAAATTGTATTAATCTTCATATTTTTAACATTACTTTTCAAAACATTCTCCCAGAAGTGGGCTACCTTTTAAACACTTTGCTTTGGGAGGGGGTCTAGGATGGATTAGCGCCACTTCTAATTGAAATCCATAGGTGCGCCCCTTTAAATCCATGCCTCCCCTCCCCCCCCCCCTCCCTTTTAAAATCTTTTTACCTCTCTGGTTCTGTTCCTTCCTTTTTAAACAGCTGCTTGTGCCTTTCTTTGCGTATCATCAAATCCTTGAATGTTCAAAATATCTTTATTTTGATATTTACTTTATTTGCTCTGCTGATCTGGTCATAAGTCTATCGGATAATAATATACTTTTTCTATCATTATTAAGGAAGAATTGAAGAGAACAGTCATCATGTAAAGTGTGTCTCACTTAAAATTTCAGTTTATCTTTAGCGGAATTTATAGCATGAGAATGAAGTCTTTTTAAAGTCTTTTTAAACAGGTTGGTTTGTTAATGTTTAACGGCACCGCGACAGTCAAGAGTCAAATGTGCCAAAAAAGTGTTAAAAAACTAAGATGCTATAGTTAGGACAAAGAGGAACGGGAAAGGGGAGAGGGAGCAAAGTTAAAGGAAATATAAGAGTAAATAAAGGTGATAAAAAGAAGGAAGATGAGTGTAAGGTAGAGAAAGGGGGTAAGAGTAGGTTTGGATCAGGTGGAATAAGTTGCTGTTGCAGAGGAAGGTGATGATGTGTAAGGATTTGTCCTTCAAAAGATCAGAAATGGCGGTGGAGAAGGAGAGGAGAGACCTGGAGTTCAGGAATAAAGGACAGGTTAAGAGGATATGCTTGATCGAGAGTTAAGTGTTGCAGGTAGGGCAGGGGAGCCGGAGAGGAGGCGAGAGTGGGCGAGAAAGGAGTGACCCTGAGTCCTCCCTGCGATTGCGACTGTGCAGAGAGTTGGTCCTGACTTTGGGATTGAGAGTGTGAAGTTTGTTACTGGTCTCAAGATTCCAGGAGTCTTGCCAGGTCTCCCTGAGGTAACTGGAGATTTGTACAAAACTTGATTTCTTCAGTGTTTCGACCAATCAACTGCTTTGGAAATTTTTCCCTTTGTTACCGAACCAATCAGATGCATTTTTTTTTCTTAAAAAAAAAAGTGGTCAAGAGCAATGCACACGTGTATTACCTCCATGCACATACGGATTACCTTCATGTCTATTGCATGAGTGATATGTGATTTGTTTCATATGCTATGTCCCATACCATGTGTTAATTTTGCAAATAGTCAAAATTCCCCCAGTTGGCTATCTGATTGCTTAATAAGTTTCCCCCATTATGGCATTATGGACAAATGAATTTTGGCCATGTGGACATCAAACACTATTTGAATTAATTTTTGCATTTCGATCCAGATTTGAAAAAGTATGTAATAACATTGATGAAATTTCTTTGGCGTATTTGCATTGGCATGACCCATGCATTAAATTCCTGTAATAAAAGACATTAAGTGTTTGGCTTACAGTTGTCTATTTTTAACAACAGGTGAATTTCTTGACAAAGAGAAAAAATGTATGCAAACTTTTCTCGTCTTTCCTTATTTTTTTATATTTTTTTATGCAATTTAAACATTCTAACATGAAAATTGTATTAACATATGAATGTTTTGGCTTTTAATGCATGGTTCAAATGAATTTGCACTCGCCAATGACCATTCTAAAGTTAAGTCATTCTAATTGGGCCAATGTCATTTGCCTGTGCATTAAATAACATTAGGGTTTAGCCTGACGTTTGAACTCTTCCCTGCACAAGGGCTATTTTTCTCCGTCGTTTTCCCTGGTACAGTGTCGCGGAAAATTAACAACACGTAGTATAAAGATATACACAATGAATAAATCACACGTATAATTAAAGAGTTTTATGGGAAAACAAAGTGATGGTTCAGATATTTTGCAGAATTTTTTTTGCAGAAAATACGACAAATTTTCAATGTGCTGTCATGTATGAGGCATGAACGAAGAACATGTCTGAGCATGCGTGAATCAAATAGTTTTTTTACAATTTGTATTAAACAACATATGTAGGTATAAATTACTCACACATAGCTCTAATTTCCTTACGTAAACTATACATGCAAAATTATTTAATTCCATGACTGAATATAGGGTGTTTGTAGATGATACAAATAGAAGTGGTGGGATTGCGAGTTTACATAAGAATATATTAATATTGAGGTAGAGTTTGAGAACAATTAGGTTTTGAACAGAGCAATATGTATCAAAACTACAATTGAAAAAGAAACACAAAATTAATATACAAACAATGTAAGCTGAATATTTTTTTGACTATCTTTAAAAAAGGTGATATATGACATTTCTGACAAACTCAATGAAATTACAAACAAAAATGTATCAAGAATTGCTGACCTCATCACCGCTTACACCATCCAGTACTTTCTTAACAACATTAAATTCAAAAGCTTGTCACTTGGCTAAAAACATGTGAGCTTCAGTTTCATATGATTGTGTGTCACTCTACAAATCAACCTTGACCTTTAATACTTATAATAATGACAACAACAACAACAATAACAAAAGAAACAAAAGCATTCAAAAATCTTATTCCATTAAGAAGATATCTAAGTTTAAAGTTTAGTTTCATTCATTTGTGGATTACCCAATGATAATAATACATTTTAGTGCTAATTTAATAAAAACATTAAAACGCCCCTCATATACAAGCAAATTAGATATGAAAACAAAAACAAGAATATCGAAATAGATATATGCACAGAACATGCTGCTCTAAAACCTATGTAAGGCAAGTACCTAGCTTCCTGTTAATGATTCTAAGATACTCATCCCGAGGGCATGGTAATGCAGATGTTATATAGTTGATTTTTGATAAAAGAATTTTTTAATACAACAACCATCCACAGTACAGATAGATTCCTTCAATATAGTATTCTACTAAGAAAATATACAAATTTAAAGTTCCTTGCTCTTATCTGTGTAGAAATGACTGGTGTATTAAGTCTACTCTAAACAGTTTATGCACACAAATTCTTAACAAGTGCTAATGTATTTTGAAAAAAATTATCTGAACTTTTTTCCTACATGAAAAAAATAATAATAACAAATCACTCAGACATTCTGAAAAAATAAGTGGCAAATACAAGTTTGTTTTTTTGTTGCGGAAATAAAGAAAAAAGCACATATTTCTTATCTACTTGAGATAGCATGGTCCACGAGAAGTTAATGCCTTTTATTGTATTGTCCTGAATTCTCAAAACAATCAAATGTCTGTTTTTTCAACTAATACCGTGACTACCCTACATAACACTATTATTCCATTGACATTTACTATATTTCTACTCAAATTACAATTCTCAGACGATCTTGGACAAAACTGTTGGAACACTTACCGGAAAGTTCATGTTATTTTAAATTTTAATGTACAGCCATTTTTCCGGTAACTCCCCCCTCCCTCAATGTAGTCAAAATATTTTACTAGGAAATGCAGAGACATGGAAAGCATTTATCAACATTTTTCACCAACATTGAACGGGGGAACAGGGTGTCCCAACGAGTTTTGTCCAAGATTGTAGTTATCCATCCTATGTACTATCTTTTGTATTACTAAAACAATAGCAAACGATTTGTCACTATTTATCTGCATCCCTGAAAAGGTACCAAATGTATCTAAATGCATCAAAATAGAATTAAGAGAGCTAACTGATCCATCAAGAGTAAGGCAAAGATTACCAGAATACTGTACCATTTTTAAGTGTACACAATTACAACAATATAATGTACATTATCATCATAGCGAATCATAATTTTAATCTCTAATAAAAACAAGCAAAAGGACATGGGATCCCTCTGTCTCCAGCCTCTTAAAACATTACAAGGATGCGTGATATGACCACAAGGATCACAGAATTTGCTTGATTATAGAATGTATTAATCCATATAAAAAATAGAATTGCCTAAACCAATAACTTTTATGGTTGACTATAATAGTATCAACTTGGCACAGATAATTTTGCAAACACAAACCCAACCATAAATATCTGACCTCAGGTTAAACCTGTTCCACAAAACTCTAATGTTATATCTTTATCACCACTAAGTGTAAACAATGATCTTTACATGATTATTTGTGTAAGCAAAATCACCCCAACCACTTTAATTTAAGAAATATCATAAATACAAATGTTTTTATTGTTATGCAAATGAGCAAATTAGAATGCAGACACATCTCTCAATCATGCTCATTTGAACAGTACCTATGTCAACTATCCTGCACCAAGCTTAACATGAATGTACACCTTTCATAGCTAAAGTTATGAGCTCAGGTTAAACATTTGTGGACACCGACGATGACAAGGCAAAGACAATCCCTGCTTCACAGGCAAGACAAAAAAAAATAATAACTTGTTTACATGGTTATGACAGTATGATACTATATAAGGAGCACTCTATTTTAATAGAGAATATGTGAAATAAAATATGTGAGAGAGAGAGTTGAACACACAATTACAATGACGGGGTCGTCGCCTGCGTATTCGCTTATGATAGTACAAATGCTATCACGAAACGCTTAATACGACCCAGACGAGAACACAGGTACGACGTACGGACAGACATAATATCGACAACCAAGTCAATGTCCACGGCCTTTGATAACCAGTTGTGGTGCACTGGCGTGTCTATGTAAACTGTTTACATCTTTTAACTCTTACTCTACCAAGGCTTTGAAAAAAGTGAGCCCAATTTTCGTAACTTTTTTTTCATATGCAATTTTGATAACTTTCCTTTTATTTTCTTGCATAACAAGTTTGGTTGGAATAGAGGCTAATACATTCATCGTTTGAGTAATGAAAGCCAAATTAGGAAATATTGGACAAAAATATGCAAATTAAGCAATTTTTGGCTAAATTTGGTAAACAAATGGTCAATCTTTGCAGAAGTATAACTTCTTGTCAATATTGAAAACCGAGATTTGTGTTACATATTTAGATTCTTTATAAACAAATTTTTTCCAATGATGCTAATTGATAATTTTTAGAAAGAAATGAAAGATGAAAAAAAAAAAAATGATTAGTTAAAAGATCCCTAAAAGCTGCAGCAGAAAAATAATTACACAGTGGCCATGGTGAGACTCAAACACCGAGCGCTCGTGTACATTTGTTCTGCACCACGTAGTGGTTCAGATTAAAGAGATAAAACATAATTCTTATAATATAAAAAAAATTCTAAATAGAGGGAGGTATGCCATTATCCATATATCAAATGGAAGGAACTTTCAATCGCTTTCGAACGGCAGTTCAACAAAACATGTGCAATGTATATGGTTTGAAGGAAAACAACTGGTCAAAAATGGCAGAAATTCATAAATTTTGAAGAAATTTCTCCAGACCAAAGAATGCAAGTAGAGATTATTAACATTAGACCAGAAACCAATACTATCATGTCTCAAAACTTGCATGTTTGATTTTGAAGCAAAAATGTGATCTTTAAGTTATTGTAAGATTTGAAGAAAAAAAAAACATTTTTTGTACATTTGTAAAACAATTTTTGAGTTTTACCTTTTTCAAGATACTTTTTCTCAAAATTTTGTAATATGATTCCTTATAAGAAAGTTACATTTTGTGAAAGAAATATCTGAGTACCTTAAAATGATACCAAAATTACTCCTGTAGGACTTTCGTAAAGTCCCGATTTTATTTTAAGAAAAAGGTGGTTTGAAAATGGCGATACCATCGCCGCGTGGTAGAGTAAGGATTAAATACGGCTGCACTGATATATAATCAAATCATTAGAATTTGGAATAGCATCTTCAATTTGAAATCTTGATTGGGATGGAATTACAATTAAGTAATTAATTTTCATTCATATTCTACTGTAACAATTTAATATTCTATTGACTTAGTGCTAAGACTGAACATTACATAATTTTCCAGACGAACAAGGAAATATTATGCAAATCATGTCACTAAATTTTTATCATTTTTGGGAAGCTTTTCTTCAATTTTGGGGATTTTATTTTTCATTTTCGGAAAATCATCGAAAAGTTTCCTTCATTATCCGGAAATTTTGAAGTAATTTTTTTCAATTTTTGAGAAGTTTTTTTCATTTTTCGGAAAATTTCCCTTGTTTTCGGGAAATTTCCTTCATTTTCGTGAAAATAGCTTCCATTTTTGTGAGATATCCTTCATTTTCGGGAAATTTTCTTCATTTTGATGAAATTTTGAAATACTGACTTGAAACTAAGTGCTGTTCAAGGTATGGGAAATTGCCTAAATGATGTCAAGACAAATCGACTTTAAATGAATCGGGGAGAGGAGGAGGGGAAAAGGGGAGGGGAGGGGGCGGGGGACTTTCATATGTGAGGTATATATATGTACCGCCCGAGCAGGTGCCTTCTTGGCACCGTTTTCGTAAAGCAGGTGTCTGTTTTTATTATAAAAAAGTTTAAAGAAAAAAATCTTTTTTCATGCAGGTCCCAAAAAATGAGGTGCTGGTCTATTTGTACAATATTTTCGTTGAATACTCAATACTGCAGGTATCAAAATTGACTTCTTTTATACTGCGGGTATCAAAATTGTTTAATTTCATACTGCAGTTACCTAAAAATCTGTCATACTGCGGGTATCTTTTTCGCTTGGTGGGCTGCACCCCCTACCACTTTTAATATGAAGCCTCCACCCATTGTATATATGGGAGAGGGGAGTTCAATTCTCCCCTCTCCCATATATACTGCAACACAAAAGGGAGTATTTGATTCTCCCCTTTCCACACACTCATATATAAAGTAGGGGAAAAATCCAATTCTCCCTCTTCCATATCTTTGCTGCAACACAAAAGGGAGAATTGCCCCCGCACCTGTTTTATTGTTTGTTTCATTTTGTGTGCTTTTATCCCTTGAACCTCGTGTATAATTAATTACACAGTGACCATATGAAATTCTAGTTATTTTGTTATTCTACCTCCCTATAAAATGGAACATTCTGCATTCCTTTTTTTTGTGGCTTTATTCTGAATCTGAAACGGTTAAGTCGGCAAAAATCCTTCAAGAGGACATGAACGCCAACCGAGCGTAAAAAGTATGAGTAAAAAATAAATTCCGTATATATTGGGCAATTTGTGCTGGTTCTTGTAATCTACCTACTGTGGTGTAGCGGTTATCATACCTGTCTACAGACCACGAGGTCCTGGGTTCAAGCCTGAGTTGGGTAGACACGTTAGTGCACCACAACTGGTTATCAAAGGCCGTGGACATTGACTTGGTTGTCGATGTTATGTTTGTCCGTACATCGTACCTGTGTTCTCGTCCGGGTCGTATTAAGCGTTTCGTGATAGCATTGTTTCTATCATAACCGATTACGCAGGTGACGACCCCGTCATTGTAATTGTGTGTTCACTCGTCGTCGTGGTTCTTGTAGCCCTATTAAGTGTACCACTGACAGACTGAAGATTGACTAACTGATTGGCACTGTAAACTGGTAAACAGATAAAGTTATGTAAATGGAATAAACTGCAATGCTCCCTTTTGTTTGGCTTTATTCCGTATATGCTATTCAGGCTTGGAGTCCCTTTTATGAGAAGGATAAGTTCATTTTGGAGCAGGTTCAGCGAAGAGCCACTAGCTGACTAGACTTATTCCCGAAATAAGGAATCTCTAGGTTGTGAATTCTTGGTTTGACCACGCTTGAGTTGAGAAAAGTACATGGCGATATGATTCAGGTTTTTAAGTTCCCGGCTATCTGTATGCAGGTATGCTTTGACTTCCTGTTATTTTTTGCATGTTTCAGCAAATCCTCATGTGACACGTGGTAACAGTTTGAAGTTGACAAAAGAGTTCTCACGGATAGATATTCGGCGGTTTGGCTTTTCGCAAAGAGTTGTTAATGAGTGGAATGGTTTGCCTGAGTGGGTAGTTATCTCCAATTCTGTTCACAATTTCAAGGTCAACATTGGTAAGTTCTTAATTAACTCTGGGCGTCTTTGATTTTTTATTGTGGTGGTGGTGTTAGTTTGGGCTTTATATGGGGTGACTAACCCTTCTTAGTCCGTAATCTTGTTATATATGTATATTGCATATTTGTGATGGTTCTTGTAGCCCAATTAAGTGTACCACTAAAGATTGACTAACTGATTGGCACTGTAAACGTATAAAGTTATATAAACGGAATAAACTGCAATGCATTTTGGAAATGCCATATTATTTGCCCTCATGATTATAATTGACCTAAATTGCACCCAAGATTGATCCTAATAAAATATCCTGACCGCTCGATTTATTCCGTTGCTGTAAAGCTTTTTGACTAGGGAATCAAAGAAATCTCAAGGAGCTTTATATATATATATGGGGCACTTATAATGTGGGCTAGGGAGAATTCCACAGTATATGCATATATATGCATATATATATATATATATATATATATATATATATATATATATATATATATATATATATATATATATATTGACCCATTGTATCCGTATAGGTTCATTGACTGAATTCATTTCCGCGTTCGTGGACTATAACCTCCAGCCCCTTCTCCTCCATACCTAGTTATTGCCAAGATACCACAGATTTCATTAGAAAATTAAATAGCAAAGCAAATGCTAGACCTTCATTCACACAAAGCAACATACGAAATTACTGCCCTCACTGAATTTATTTTAAAACATAATAACTTCACCTTCCAAGATACCCACTTCCTACAAATTAACGGCACTGCGATGGGTACACGTATGGCCCGGCCTACGCCAATATCTTCATGCACTTCTTCGAACAAACATTACTTGAAAGCTGCTCCTTAAACCCACATTTTACATACGTTACATCGATGACATTTTCCTTATTTGGGATCATGGGCCACAAGAACTCGAACAATTTTTCATCAAGGCCAACAGTCAACATCGGCGGATCAAATTCACTATGGAGCAATCTACCAGTGAAATCCCTTTTCTTGATACCACAGTATTAATTAAAGACAACAAACTGCAAACCAAAGTATACACAAAGCCGACAGACAGACAAACATACTTACACTTCAAAAGCTTTCACCCATCACATATCAAAAATCTCTGGTTTTCAGTCAACTGTTACGCATACGCAGAATTTGCTCCACCACCAATGATTTTATAGATTCTTCCATTACCCTCCTCGAACAATTTAGCAGCAGGGGATACCCCTTTAGACTTTTATCTGACCAGTTTGAAAAGTTCTCGCTATTCCTCGTCAAAAATTACTTAACTACCAACCTAAGTCCAAATCCACTCGCATTCCGCTAGTGATAACACATCACCCTCACTAAGACCACTCATATCCAATGTACAACAATCGTGGCCCATCCTTCATTCAGACCCATCACTAGCCCCCTTTTCACGAATCCCCCAGTTATAGCACGCAAACAACCTCGCAACTTGAAATCCATCCTCGTACATTCTAAACTTCAAAACACACAAACCAACCATGGTAATATCAAATGCAACAAGCCCCGCTGCCTAGTCTGTAAAAACATGGACACCTCACCCACCATTTTACACATAGCCAGTAATACTCAGCTTAAACCTGGGAATTTTAATTGTGACAGCTCCAATGTGATTTATTATCTGTACTGCCAAAAATGCAGTATTGCATACATAGGTGAAACTAGTACTAAATTCAGACTTAGATTTAATAACCATAAGCATACTATTCGCATCAATTCTCCTGGCTTTCCTGTGGCTTCCCACTTCAATCTGCCTCTACACAGTCTATCAGATCTCAAGTTCGCCATTCTTTTTGGAGGCTTCTCTGTTACACACCAACGCACATCAATGGAATTAAAGATGATTATCAAACTAAAAACCCATCTAACAGGATTAAATAAGGATTTAGCACACTTGAGCAACTACACATGGTTCAGAAAAGCCACTACTAATACCTAATACTTGCACTCTATTTCTTACACCTAAATCACTTGCAACTGAAGAAGGTCTGAAGTCAGACCGAAATATTTTGCGTTATTCTCTATAGCACAGTTGGATTATGAAAGTATTATTAAACCTAAAGAGATCGTATATCTCATATATTTATATATATATATATATATATATATATATATATATATATATATATATATATATATATATATATATATATATATATATATATATATATATATATATATATATATATATATATATATATATATATATATATATATATATATATATATATATATATATATATATATATATATATATATATATATAGGGCAAAGCTACGACAAGTTTTTAACTAATAATAACAAGTTGGATGGTCTAATTACACGGTAAAAGAAGGCTTGCGCAGCCATTGATATTAGAGAGGAAATCGGGGTTAGTGGAATATATCTAACTAAATAAAGCCGATATCTTCACGTGTAACGCAAAGGGACCTAATTCTCCCCTTTCTCATATACAGCGCAATGCAAAAGGGGAGAATTGCCTTTTTAAGATTAGGGGTTATATACTTTAAGCTTTTTTAGTGATGTAGTTTAACTTTTGAAGGTTAAAATGAATGAGGTAAATAAGTACAAATTTCTTGAAAATGTTCGCAAAACAGGAGTGCGTCGCAAATATTCTGCGACGCGACTATAATGCGTCAATGTAGCGGTTTCCACCGTTTGCATAAGATGATGTCTGACCGAGTATTCGCAGTCATGTAATGGCTATAGTGTATACTACGGTCAAATGTTTATCTGACTACAGATCAGTAAACAACAGCAATCACACAATGCCAGCATACAGAAACGGGTTACACTTTTACAGTGAAAGAAATCACGGCCAAACGATGGTAAATGATTGCAAAAGTAATGTTAGGCCTAGCCTATAACCTTAATCAAAGTAACTTCTGCTCTAAAGGTGGGGGAAATGGGTATTTTCCAACATAAATACCTACGAAGAACCTTTAACCTTAGATGGCAACATAACATTTTAAACAAGGAAGTACTACAAAGTGCTGATATCCAACTCCTCAGCGATGATGTTAAACAAAAGAAATGGCAATTCATTGGTCACATATTAAGGCACGAACAAAACGACGACTGTGTGACAGCTCTAACATGGGCACCGGACTGCCGGATGGAAAACGTTCAAGAGGGAGACCTATAACGACTTGGAGGAGAAGCGTTGAAAAGGAAAGTAACAAGGCAGGATGAAAAACATGGAACGAAACCAAGAATGTTGCAGGACCGAATGGAAACATTGTGTGGAAGCCTTATGTGCTACTTGGCACGAAGCAGTTAGGTAAGGTAATGCTAGATGTTTCTATGTTTTATGCATAGGTAGGCTACAGGTGATTTCCTATCAACATTTTTCATCAGAATAACATTAGATCATTCTGTGCTCTAAACAAAAAACCAGGCTTTTAAGAGGGCAAAGGGGAGCAGGCAGAATCTCTGAAGTACCGTCGTATTACTCTATTGCAAGGGTGGACTGGCCAGTCAGGTATATGTTGGGAAGGCCAATTTGCAAGCTGATCCTGTAACAATGCAAAATTAAACTTCGCAGTTTTACTTTTGAGGAAATAAAAACAAAATAGAAATTGGCATTCTTTAAATTATAATATGATTAGTTTAAATAGTGAGAAAGAAACCACTTCAGCTGACTCTACTCAATAAATCCATGGCCCCATTCTCAAAATTCGCCTTGGAGATTGACAAACTTTTTAACTTTAATGCATCGCAACATGTATTATGAATTCCTTAGCCACTTACCATCGTGTCGGTGGTCAATTTGTATGTGTGTTACTTGCGCAATGAAGTTAAAAGGTAATATTTCTGTGAATGTTCATTCCATATATATGATAAGACTATTAAAGAAACAAATTGGTGTACAAATCATGTTGATATTCTGTTTGTAGTTGCATTTCCAAGATTTTACCAGTGTGACCTCACAGTGTACAGTGTGACATCATAAAAGCAGATCCATTCCAAAACAATATTTGTGTATTTCTTTGACAATTAGTTGCCTGTTGTTACATTATTGGAAGCTGTTTCTTGTTTGATTATTGAGATGGCATTATAACATGCACTTTACAAGAAGATGCTTTACCTATCCATTCATGTACCTCACCGTGACGCTCTATAAGTAAAAGAAAACGTTTTATTTATTTATACAAATACAAAAAAAATTGTCTAAGATCTGCATAAATGATAGCAAATTGTACACTGCAAGGTCACTTTGCAACACGCTGAAATGCAGATATCAACATTAATTTTACACTAATTTTTTGCTTCAAATATTGCTTTAATGTGTACCTTTTGCCACCTCTAATACTCTTGTGTGACATTTTAGCAGCAAAATGGATTAGAAAATGCACTTAACAGCGTTGTAGATGTAATTTGATCTCCATGAAACTTCTTATCACAACTACAAGACAAACTTTGTAGTTGCGAGTGTTGCTGGAAGTTTCTATCCTAGACATACATCAAACCAAAAATTAGAAGACGGCTGTACGATATCTTTCAGTTTGTATTCAATTTTCAAGTCTCAAAATTCGCAAAAATATGTGATAAAAGATGGAAATCCACCAGAAATGGATGATAACTGCAGGAAAGTGCTAGATTGTTTTAAAATCTACTATATTTCATGAAAATAGCTTTAAATCCCATAAAAATTGGTTCAATTACAGCTAAATTTGCAAACCCATTTACTTAAATATGCAATTTTATGATGTCATCGGTTGACAAACTCTCATTTTACTCAACTATTCATTTTCTACTGAAATTCACTCGTCGAGTACAAACCTTTAAACTCATTAATCCAAATTGAAATACTTTTGTTGTTAGTTTTGAACCCCACCTTATAAGAAATGTAATGTCACGGTGGGTCCGAGTGGGTAACTTGAACATAAAGGCTTTAATGTAACAATAAATACACAAACGATGCCCATAAATTCCTTTGATATATATTCAGGATATAATTATAATGAAACAAATAAAACAGGTCTTCATTCTAGCAATACACTACAACAACTCTACTCTATAAGCTCATGATAACAACTGGTTATATCTTCATTTTGGATACATATGATGGTGACAAAAGAACATGTCTCCATTCCTGAAAAGTGACTCACAATCATGTGCACTGGTATTGACCACATAGAGACAAGACAATGTCTTGGCTCCTCTCAATGGGTTTATGTGGTAACACCAGAGAACTAAGAATGTCATGGACCAGTGAATCACTTCGAAGAAGTAGGGCACAATATAATTATGGAATCAAGAAATAAAAAGAAATAATAATTATACATGTATGCTACACGCCCCCGTCATGAAAAGACATGACCTCATGTCTCAAAAGAGAACATAGGCAGAAAACTAACTACGAATTACATGAGGAATATAATGGAACTAAGACTAAATTCCAAATAAAATTTAAAAAACTTGTAATTCATTATCCTGATCAGGATGGGCCAGGAATTCTGAATGTACATCAAACAAAACTTTCCACAGACACAACTAGGAATAAATTATGTACATTCCCAATTCAAAATCTTTAAAAACTTCTTTTTCTTAACATTAAATCTTTCATGTTCCATCATTCTGTCATTCAACTCCTAATGACTGTATCTATAAAGAGATATGGAGAAAGGTTTCCAGTGTACGTGAACACAGTCTGGTGCTCATAAAATAACTAAGTTACACAATCAAATCAAAAGACTAACGTTCCTTCTAGTACTAATACCAGAAAACGCATTCTGTGAATAAGTAAATAATTTATCACAATCAATCATTGAAAATATAAGATGGCAAATCCAAAATTTTGGAATGAATTGTAATATAACTAAAAATACTGAGATGTCAAGTTGACAAGTAAACAATTCCAGAAAACTCATGATCAATGACCAATAGACTGAAATACTTCGGCAATAAAATTGAATTTGACTCATGCCTTGGTCGTTCAGTGTGGATTAAGGCTAATTTAATCAAAATCATTCGGAGCAACATATTTCCATAACTACAAAATTATCAAAATCAATAATCTCAACCAACTAATTACTAATCTTTAAATAATTGTTTCAAATATTTAATTAAAAATTTCATTGTGTTCATCTGCACAAACTTGCATAACAAATCTCTATACGAATATAAGACAACAATAAACATGCTGAAAAAATACAAAAGAAAAACAAACATAACAATATGAAATGCGAAGAATATATAAACATGAAATTGTCGAAAACATGACTTCATGTTCAAGAAATATTAAAAATTCACGGAAAATAAATATTTTTGCATTGAATGATATGAAAGGATCGACTTATTTATAATTTGGTTCTTTCCTTCCCTTTTTCTGTGTGTGTGTGCGTGCGCGCGTGTGGGGTGGGGAGGGGGATGGGTGTTTGCTCTGATTCTTACAACTTCGAAGCCTGCCCTGCAATGTGAGGCAGGGAAATAATTACAATAGAAGTTGGATCAATGCATGTAATGGCGCACTCAAATTATTTTACATATAAATTGTTTTGGTTTTAAATAGATAATTAACAAAAGCAAAGGCGGATTTGTCACTCAAAATAAAAGTATTTACCTGAAAGTGCATTTAAATGATTAAAAAGAGAGGGTCACAATGAAGACAAAATAGGTATGTATTATTCTTCCATAATAATTGCTTTGTACTGTTCTTAATAAGACCAGAGAGTTCTGATTGACAACTCCCTTGCATCCTTGTGAGACATTAATAACAACAAAATACATGATATGTCACCAAAATAGTGACATCACAAAAAGTTATCTTGCACGCAGAGAGTTCATGAAAGTTCAAAAAGTTGAAAGTAGGTCTGCTCCAACAGGAATGGATGAAATGATGTCAGGTGTGTCCTTGGCTTGTCAATTAAGTACAACTAGAGGGCTGCATGCATGAACAGACACGACTTGTGTGGAAGCTCTTTGGGGCTGTGGAGACAGATAAAGGTTTCCATGGAAAAGGTGGTGAAATTGTTTTTGCGTTATTGATGGGATAAAGTGTTGGTTGGAACAAAGAGCTCTTGGAAAATAGCAATGAAACACAGTTACTTGGAATTTCAAATCCATCAGTAGGTTGAACAAATTAAACTTTTAAGAAGCAAGTTAAATAATATTTTGCAGGTCACAAACAATTCTGGAGAAACTGTCTTTAAAGATGAAATAAACAAGTCATTTCAGTGAAATCCAAAACAATTAAACAACATAAATCGTAGCAGAATTTTTTGATTTAAAACAATTTTTAACATATTTAGTACAAGTGTCAACAAAAATTTCATATCTTGTAGGGGCTTTGACCTGTCTACCGCTTCTAGTGCGTTGTTCGGGTACAGGGGGAGGGCGCTCTAGAGCTGGCCCTGGTTGAGGTGGCTGCGGCACTGGTTAAACTATGTAATCAAATATATGCTCTTCATTTCCACAATCGCTTTCAATGTCATTTTGCAATTTATTATTCTGGGGCAGGGTATCATTTTCATTTTGTGCTTGTCCTGTATGCTAACAAGACTTGGGGGAGTCATGTATCCCAGTCTTTTTGGTTTGTTGACACATACATCAATAACATGGTTGTTAGTGTACGATTTAATCTCTCAACCATGCCGTCCGTTTGAGGGTGATATGCCGTGGTCCGTGTGGAGGACTCGACAGACATCTGCTATTATTTTCGATTCAAAGTTTTTTTCCTTGGTCTGTCAGGGTGGTTAAGGGCATACCATCGGCCTATGTAATCTTCAAGGGCTGCTGCAATCGTGGTGGCTTCTTGGTTCGGAATTGCATAGGCTTCAGGCCATTGAGTAAAGTATTTTTTCTTTCATGATTACACAAATATATTTATTACCTTTACTGGAAATGGAGAATGGCCAATTATATACATTGCTACCATATTGAATGGGCCTTCAATGGAAATACTTTTCATTAGGACACGTTCTTGTTTGGGAAGGGCATTTTTAGATGCACAGTCATGAGATTCTTTACAATACCTTTCAATGTCCGAGATATATCGGGGCCAAAAGAACCTTTGCTTTATTTTGTCTAAGGTACGGGCGAAACCAAAATAGCCACCCGCTGGGTCATCATGCAGGTATTGCAGAGCTAGGGGTATAAGAGAGGGGGAGGGAGAACGAGCTGAAAGGTTTCTTTTTCCCCTTTGTAAGGCTTCCAAGTCCTACAAAGACTTTTGTCTTTCAAAATCAATTTCTTCCACTCATGCCAGAACAGCTTCAGCTGGGGGTTGTCAGCAACATGCATTTTGGTGGGTCGATTGAAATATTTGGATCCTGTGATTGTTTTGTTTTCATTTTGCCTTTAGCCCAGTTAGGGCTTAAATCAGTCAGGATATTGTCTTCAATTTGCATTACACATAACCTTTCATCAAGCTCTTCTTCATTTTGGGGGTTATCATGCGTATTTATACAAGAGAAAATTCTAGAAAGGAAATCAGCATTTGCATGATTTTTCCCAGGGCGGTATTCGATATCAAACTCATATTCCTGAAGCACGGCTGCCCATCTTTTAATTCTTGGACAGTTGGAGGGGGATGTTTCATTGATTTGATCCATCTTAGAGGCTGGTGATCTGTGATTAGGGTAAACTTTTGACCATAGAGATACGGTCTGAATTGTTCAACTGCCCACACAATTGGTAGTGCTGCTTTTTTCTGTTGTGGAATAGTTTCTCTCAGTTTTATTTAGACTTCTGCTGCAATAAGCAACAACTTTCTATTTTCCATCATGCATTTGTGAAGAACACTGCTCAGCCCTACATCACAAGCATCCGTATCTAGACGGAAAGGGATTTCAAAATTTGGGTAGGCCAGCACAGGTGCTGTCACTAATTGAGTTTGAAGTGTTTCAAATGCTTGTGGACATTTATGAGTCCATATAAACTCCTTGTCTTTTTCAGACAGCTTATGAAGAGGGATAGCGATTCTTGCAAAGCCTGGAATAAATCCTCGATAGTAAGAAGCAAGTCCCGCAAAACTTTGCACTTCTTTTTTGGTGCAGGAGACGGGGCAGTTTTGAATGGCTTCAATTTTGTGGGGGTCAGGAGGTATGCCATCAGCCGAAACAATATGACCTAGGTATGCAACTCGTTCTGGCATAAAAGTGTAGTTGGATGGTTTTACTTTAAGGTCAGCTTCTCGCAATCTTGCAAAAACAGTATTTAATCTTTGAAGATGACTTTCTATGGCACTGGAATATACAATTATATCATCCAAATACACCAGGCATGTATTCTATTGCAAGCCTGCAAGCACAAATTCCATTACCCTTTAAAATGTGGCTGGTGCATTACAAAAGCCAAAAGGCATTATCTTGAATTCGAATAGCCCTTGGTCAGTTGGTATATAATAAATGCAAATTTCTCTTGGTCTTTGAGGTTAACCGCAACTTGCCAATATCCAGAACAGAGATCTAAGCTTGAAAAGTATTTTGCATTTGCCAGGGCATCAAGTGTATCATCAAGCCGGGAAAGGGGGTAAGCTTCCTTTTTGGTTACAGAATTTAAGCCTCGATGATCCACACAAAATCTTGTTGTACCGTTTGTTTTCTTTACGAAAACGATTGGGGACGACCAGGGGTTTGAACTGAGTGTAATTATGCCTTTGTCCAATATGTCCTGGCCTTGCTTCTGCACTTCCTTTTGTGATGTACAGGTACCCGTCGGGGCCCTTGACAAATCGGCCTAGCGTCACCCCTATGGGAATTTTATGTAAAATTATGTCTGTCCTTCTTAAGTCACCTAAACTTAGGGCAAATATTTCCTGTTTTGAGCAAATGGTGTGGGATTGGAAGTGTCAGATTGCTATACAGTTGTCGCAGAAATATCTAAATTGTGGAAATCCTCACAAACGTCAATAGATAATTGGCAAACAGTGCGGCCAATCGTGGTGCTTTTATAAAGTTTTACTTGACATGGGGAAGGGTTCTTAAAGCACACATGAATCGATTGGTCATCTGTGATCTCAGCCACTACTCTAGCAACCAGCACACCTGTATTTGTCATAAAATGTTCAATTGGCTCTAAAAGTACTGTGTGTTTTTCACACTCCACATCGCAATAGAGATTACATTTTGCTTGAATAAAGATATGATGTCTACTTGGCAACACTACATCCTCTGCTATTCTGCTATTGTTATTTCGGATGACTCAGGAAATTTGCAAGTAACAGGTCCGCTTCTAATTTGCATGGGAACAAAAGTTTTGCCTTGAAATTTCAATTTTTATGTTTTACATCAATTTTACGGTCAAACTTGGAAAGAAAATCTATTCCCAGAATACAATCATGATTGATATCTTTAACGATCTGAACGTTATGTTCTACAATCTTTGCACCGATTCTAAAAGAAATATGAGCGGAACCTAACATAATGACTGGTTGATTTGTTACTGAGTATGCTGAATTTTCAGTGACTTTGACAAAAATGTTTCTTACTTCTTGTAAATAACTTAGGGTATTTGATATAATGAGAGTAATACAGGATCCTGTGTCAACAAGGCATTTGATTGTTACAGTATTTAATTGAGCTTCTGCGTACAATGCATGGTTTGTGCTAGCAATTTCTCCCATGGACCTAGTTTAATGTCGCGGTCAGTAGTCGGTCCCGTTCACTAATCCGTTCTGGTTTAATGGCATATTATTTTTGTTAGAGGGCATTGCAAAATTACTTCGCGCCAAACGTGGGGCAGGTTTCTACACCTTGCCGCAATGTGACCTGGAAAGCCACAATTGAAACAGATGGGTCGTCCATCATGCATCCGTGTAGGTCTGTCTACACCAAATGGAAGTGGATTTTGAGGGGAATTTGGTTGTGGAGTCACATATGAACTTGAATTTGGGACAAAATTTTGATTGCGTATGTAGTTACCTCTACCACCACTTGACCACCGCCACGATTTCGTCCCCTTTCTCCGTTAACGCGGCCGGAAAATTCGCCAGATATAGCGTTGAAAATCTCCTCCCGTATGATATCGCGGAGTTCAGTACTGATCGGGGACAAGTCCACTTTAGATGATAGTTGGGGGTAATGGCATCAACTGTGGGCTTTTTGACTGTCCTAAGGGCGTTGCTGGCAGCACAAGCTGCCTCTATTTGTCGAGCTACGCTCAGGGAATCACCGAGGGAGGTGGGGGACTCCTGCAAAACGTTTTCTTGAATATATCCGTCTTTTATGCCAGCGGTAAACTGATCACGCACAAGTTCAAGACGGGCTTCTTTTGAAGCACTTTTATGAGATTCTATGACCAGCAGTAATAAAGAGTTGGCAAAATCGTCTGTTTCCGTTTGTTGCTGGTACCTATATCTAAAGCGAAAACGGAGCTCTGGTTCATTGATGCGTGACTGAATTTTTTTTTGTCAGCTCTTTTTTTAACTGTTCATAATTATTGCAGACGCTTTCTTGAAGTTCCAAAGTTCGAAGTCCCTAAATGCATCATCATCTAACATTAGAATGAGAGTGTTTGATTTTGTTTCTAAATCTGTTATGTGGACCAATTTACAGTAAACTTCAAAGCGCTTAATCCACATAGTAAAGTCTTTATCAGTTGTGAACTGTTTGGGTGATATTGCATAAATGGTGTCCATTTTGGACTCTTGTTCCTGTTTTGGAGGCATGCGCACTTGATGTAAAATGATAAAAGTACAGTACTTACACTTGCAGTCCAAACCTCAGTCAAAAAATGTAAAGTTCTGCAACAAAATATTATGAAATAACGGGAGCCTCCTCACAAAAATTGGTAAATGAGTTATCCCACCGCTGCCGCCAAATGTAACGTACGCCCGAGTGCGTATAATAAAGGCTTTAGTGTAACAATAAATACACAAACGATGGCTATGAATTCCTTCGATATATATTCGGGATATAATTATAATGAAATAGATCAAACAAGTCTTAATTCTAACAATCCGCTACAGCAACTCTACTCTATAAGCTCATGATTACAACTGATTATATCTTCATTTTGGATACATATGATGGTGACAAAAGAACATGTCCCTATCCTGGAAAAGTGACTCACAATCATGTGTACTGGTATTATTGACCACATAGAGACAAGACAAATGTCTTAGCTCCTCTCAATGGGTTTATGTGGTAATACCTGAGAACTAAGAAGGTCATGGACTAGTGAATTACTTCCAAGAAGTAGGGCACAATATGATTATGGAATCAAGAAATAAAAGGAAATAATAGTTATACATGTATGCTACATATATATATATATATATATATATATATATATATATATATATATATATATATATATATATATATATATATATATATATATATATATATATATATATATATATATATATAAATATTTATATATAAAATATATATACATATATTTATATATATATATATATATATATATATATATATATATATATATATATATATATATTTATATATATATATATATACATATATATATATATATATATATATATATATATATATATATATATATATATATATATATTTATATATATATATATATATATATATATATATATATATATATATATATATATATATATATATATATATATATATATATATATATATATATATATATATATATATATATATATATATATACACAAAACAGGAAGATGATGATGTTTATTGAATCAACTTTATTTTTTAATCCATCACCTCTACTGCCTGATTATTTTTTCTAGGCTTCTGATTGACTGACAAGGCTCATTTGCTATACAAGCGGCCCGGTTATTACTCAACGAACGGGCCAATTGCATATGCAAATTTCCAACACTTCTAAATATTCAAATACTTACTTTGCATCTTATTAACATATACCATGCAGGTAACATGTTCTCTACTTCTATCAAAGTGTAAGCTAATGCACCGAGTGCAACTTTGTTTAACAGTCTGAATAAGTCAATATATGATATAGAAAAACCGGCAAATTAAGAATTCGAAAAATATTCTTACACGCCCCAATTTACACTAGTCCCCAGTCGGGTCCTCAGCCATTACCATCGACACACAGTGTACATACAGAGATCGAGATTGTACGACACATACACCAAGCATGTAGCAACAACAACTAACAGTTAGGCCTATCGTTAAGAGTCTGTAACTGTAAAGTCTACACTAAACTTTCTAAAAATAAACACCTCTGTACCAGTGACACTTAGGCGGGAAGGTTGTCACTTCAGTTTTTTGTTGTTGATACAAACCTTTTTTTTTTATCTATAACTGCTATACCTTACGGTATTGTGTTTGGTTAATCAGGTTTATATACAATGGATCCTGAAACAGCCGCGAAGTTCGAAGCTAAGCTCTCCAGTAATACATTGCGTTACTGAGTTACGATAACCTTAGGACCCTCAGCAATGTCTCAAGAACTAAGCAAACAAACAAAAACAGTTGGCGCTATTCTTGTATTTCGCAGATATATTATCGCTATTGCCATCTAAAGCGTAGCCCTGGAATTTGTAAGTGGAAATGTAATTGTAAATTATCTGAAACGTATTGTTTTGTGAGTAAAACGCCGACAGAAGCAAGCTGATATCCTTCTTTCTTGGAAAAGAGATTGTCATTCCTGGTAATCATTTTTGATAGATCTAGTCTGGGATCATATTTAGTGATACTAGGTATGCGAGTAACTGAGGTCTTTGTCTTGTAAGTGAGTGTGTTTCTGTCCAGGGCGCCCTGGCCTTTCTGCATTAAAGATCTGGTTTAGTGTTATATATGTTTATCTTGTATATTACATGAAAGAAAAATGGACCCAAAACATCTTTGACATCTGTTCCATTCCGGAGATGTTGAGTTTTAATTACAGACTGGTGTATAGAAAGGTTACCATAGAAGAGTCTCATACTTCACACGCTTACTTTCATCAAATTTGTTTTCACTGGACGTTTTCAACCAATTGAATAGTTTTTTTAAACGTTTTTGTCAGATAACAGATCGCAGTAGTAATTCGTATAATGCGGTCATCTGTTAAAATATCCCAATGGGTGTAAGTAAAACTATTCCAATATGATACACAGAGACGTTAGAGTAATTTGAGGCAGTGATCAGGTGATGCAGCTACTAGTCTGGTAACAGTCATTTTATACAAATCTGTGTTATCTTAAAACTTTCAAAACTCAATAATAAATGCTATACTTTTTCTGTAGGTAAGTATCATATGCAGGTACAAATAGTTCTCGCAATGACATTTTCAGAAATAAACCGAAATTGTCAATATTGATTAGTTTATCAAGTGTTTATTTGAAAATGACTTATTTGTTCATCTCAAATTTTAAGCGTCATTTAAAAATATCAGCTTTTATCATCATTCAAAAATATCACCTTTAGAACATGCTGGTATGCTCACATTAACACAAGTTTTAGAACTATTTCTCTCCAAGATGTACGGCTGCATGTGTGTTGTCTTTAACACATCTTTTTATAGCAATCCGTCATAAAAATTATCTTCTTATGCCATAAATGAAATTGAAATGAATGTAGGAAGGTGTTACACAGACACCGTCTTTCTCTACATCATTGCCCAACATGGCCAGATAACCCAAGTCAAAGGGTGACTTTCCTAGGAACTTGCAAGATGCCACATAAGATAAAATTAAAGTTCAAGATAAACGAAGTGCTAAACAGGATTAGTGACTATTACATGAACTTAATAACGTTCTGCTTGGAAATATCACTTGCCTGATACAACCACTATCAATGAGGGTAGTCAAAGTTGACTAGGAAAACCTAAATCCTATAAAGAGCAAAAAGCATGTGGATATGGTGGAAAGAGCATGAGGAACTCAACATACTAACATATCAAGCGAAATTCAGAAAAAGCGTATAACTTACTAGGGAGCGCACACACGACAGCTTGAATCGCCAATACTTGTAGAAGATGGAAAGGAACGCATTTAACTGTCAGTGGGACGGTACCACTCAATGTTCCTGACTAAGCCTTGAAGGTTGTTTTCTTTTCGTGCATTCACTCGAAAACAGAAAGGTGCGACTTTGTTTTTCGTCTTTCGGAAGTCTCGCATACGAAGACCATGACAGTTTATGATTTCAGACCACTTCTTTATCTTTCCTTTAACAGCTTTTGGATCTTCTGCATTGCTAGAAATATGCCTTGGGATGTCCATTAATAATGATTTAGTCGATCTTTCACTTCGAAGATAGTTTATGAAATGCGCAGTTGTGTTGTAATATTCAATAATGAAAGCCCGACCTTTGTGCAAATTGAAAATTGGATCACCAGCTTGCGTATCCTTAGTTGCCTTCGTCAACAAGTCCACGAAATGCATCGGATCAGAGTCGAACGGAGACAAGGGATTCTGCTCTTCGGCGTATCTCGCCCAGTTCATCCACTGAGTTAATAAGACGGCATGTGAATTCGTCTTTGATAACAGAGGTTCAAAGCATTCAATGAGCGTCTCACTTCCATAATAATCAGCCAGGTTTGATGTACATATGCGATCAAAATGGTTTGTTGGCAACAGAGAGGTAAGTTGTCTGAAGTCAGCTAACATGACCTCGAAGCTTAAGACCTTTTCTGTTCGCAGATGGACAAATTTGCTGCATGCACCGTTTAGAAACAGATGCACAAGGTCAGAAATGTTATCAGATGCTCCCATTTTACACGTATCCAGGTAATCAAATGCGAAGAGTGGTGAACAGTCACTTCGAATGCAATATTTAAAAGTCCAGTCTTTGGGAGTTGTTCCTACAAATTCCTCTTTGCATGTCAACCGACGACCTGTAAGAGTTGAATTTAAGAAAAGAGGGCGTTTCTCTTTTTCATTGGGACCTACAATTATACCATCTTCCAACCATTTTTGAAAGGACTCTTGTTGCGTGGGGTTTAATTTACTTTTATATGTTGCGCAGCCTACGAAGCTATCCTTGTCATTAGTTATAATCCTTTGGCGTTCAACATCAAGACTAAACACAGCCTCTGTGAGTTTGTACCAGCCCTCCCAAACTTCTTTCATCTGATTGAGGTCGGAGAAATTTAAACTAATCGCTCCCGAGGAACTTTCATGTAAATCAAGGGAAGAACTGTTAATGACCGTGAACAACTTTCTCCTCAAAAACATAAAAGTTTTTGTCGGTAAACGAGTTGACAACCAAATTGTCGTAAGCATTGAAGCCTGCTCATGTTGTGATACAGCATTGTCGTCTGTGTACAAAATGAACAAGAACAGTACATTTCTGGCCATGACAAACGGATCGATGTCATTTAAAGTAAAATGAACATGTCCACAAAAATTATCTGGGAGTGAAAACACTGTCTTCATCACGTGTCGCATATCACCACAAGCAGCTAACAGTATATTCATATTGACAGGGGTGTGAAGTTCTGCTTTTTTTTCAGTCATTTCATTATCCTGAAGATTAAGTAGGTCTATTGCCAGGGTGTTTCCAAAATAAAATGGGTAATCAACTATTCTCATACCCCTGGGTTCCCCTTTAAATTCACACAGTTTCTGAATGGCTGTTTCCTTCATGCTTTTTGTCCATCCTTTACAGACCATTCTGTGATCACCCAGTCCATGTTTCTGGCAGATCTCATTGCAGTAACAAATCGAATGGCAGTTTGAGCACTGAAAAAGAGTGAAAACAGATCAATTTGGCGACATTGTCTTTTACTTAATGTGCTCTCTGTGTATTTTCAATAGTGAATGTATGCCTTTCTTTCAATCAATAAAGTCACCAGAAATACAACTTTCCATCAAATCTTTTTAACTATACAGGGATGTTTTGACATGCAAACAAATTCGATATGAGTCTATATCATCATGAGCAATGTTAATAGTAAACACTGAACGCTTCATTTTCATTTTAAGCATACTCCCGTGGTCAAGTATGTGCATAACATTTAAGAATAAAAAAACAAAACAAATTGGTGAATAACGTATATTGATATCTTAATCCCTGTAAGGAGCCATTAAAGATAATAGCATGTAAGAAATGGTTACAAGTGAAGTGTGATATCACATCTGAGCATTCCGGACGTCATTTAATTCATTTGATCAATATACACATTGTCATTCTTTTACATCACAATTCACTGGTTACATGGACGATTAAAAGATATAGACTGATAAAGGATATGTTATACATTAACACAATGGTTAAGTAAAATATTTAATTCCAGTAACTTTGAGGCAGGCAAATACTTTTCAAAAATAACACTAAAGACTTTCAATAATGTGCAGATGTAATGTGATGTTACCAGCCAAAAGACTCCCAGAGCTTTGCACCTGAATTATTCCTTGTAGAATTAAGATATCAACATGTTTTTGTCCTCAATCATATAACCAGGGAGGTGTTAAAACACTGACCTCCGTGATACAACATGCACATCATATGCTTGACCATGGAATATTCCTTTATCTGGTCTAAGATGATGACCAATTTGATAAGTTTACTTGCGCCACTGAGTATGCAAAATACACAGCGATATCGAATGACCTTTTAGATGATTAGCGAAATTTCATTTTAGGGTCATTTTCATACCCAAAGCAATATTCGGGCCACAACTCGTGTCGCACTAAAAATAATTTTTCTACAGCTTGAACAAAACTAAAATTGCAACAATTTTCTATATCTGAAAGCCTCAATATGTGAGAAAAAAGTCAAAGCATCTCGCTGTGTTTGTTTATGTCAGTTTTTCTCAAACAAATAGTTCGTTGCGAAACATTCATTGTGCGACGGCCTTGAGGGAAGTTTTTATAATATACAGTATTTTAGTGGGGTTTTAAGGAGTATATTTAGAATATAACGATTAAGAAAATGTAAAGTGTTCTGAGATTTTACATACCTCACGCATGTCACCTTCCCTGCCACATGTTCCGCATTTCTTTGGTCCCCACAGCTGACACTCAACGCTGCTATGTCGGGCACAATCTAGTTTTAGACAATCTTTGCTGCAGTACTCCGCGATGTGACACTTGAAACACTTTTGGATCTTCTTTTTCAGGCCCACTTCACATCGCCAACACAAATTCTTTTTTACGTCCATTATGTTTGATAAAAAAGTAGATCTACAATGCTTAGTGTTGTGAACGTTTGTGATAAACCTTAAACGGAATTTTATCAGCAGCTTTCCTCTCTCTATCTGATTCATAAAACAAAAAAGAAATGAGGAGAACACAATGTTGTTTATAGAAGCAAAGAACTACATTGGGCACAATACACGAGACACAGCTGAAACGTTCCAAAGCTCGGGTATAAAACTATCACACAACGTACAACAATGGTGAATTAGTACAACGCTTTACTAAGAAGCCAACTTAAGAAACACTACAATAACTATACAAAAGACATATATCTTTATATATGATTTTTGGTTGCTATGACGCATCAGACCCGATAATACAACGCCCATATGCCTATTCATTATTTGCAAATCATTGCGCAATTACAATTACTTACAATTTGATATACGTAAATGTTATGCAATCTTTTAAAGGATTAGTTGAATGTTCAAGCAAGTACATCTTACATGAAAGATGACATTATAAGACAGAATGGTGTAGCAAGAAAGGTGACCACATTCTTCAAAAATATTGTGTAATGCATTTTGTTGAACTTTTGCAGCTTAAGAACTACTGGCTCGGTAGAACTTAATCTATCAAAGCAACTATGATTTACCATCTTAAAAGAATAACTAAAATTCAAATAGTCACAATATTTCCAGCTGAACACTCAGTTCTACACAAATAAGAAGTTAAAGAGAACTTGAATATCACCTAGGCTGGAATAGAACATTGAAGTAGTTTCTTCACAAAGTTATTTCTCTTTTAAAGTTTCTTTTATATCAGATAAACCAGACAACTGAACCAATTCTTTAATATTTCCTAGTGATCATGAATTACGATATAAATAAAGAAGCACAGGCATTTTAGAGGTATTAATATAAAGAAAAGTCACCCACATGTAGTTTATTTTCATCTTTCAAGTGTTTCTATCCATAAAGGATTGCATTGATTTAATTGTATGTAATTTTCCGCTTGTAATCAGAATGTTTTTCGATCTTTTCTTCTGGGAGGTGACCTTTCATGTGCCTGCGTCTCTGAATTGTTCTTGAAAGAAACGCATGTCTCAAAACTCTCTGTAGTAGTTAAACTGAGTAATTTACCTTACCTGAAACGTTGTCTGGTTGTAACTGAAAATGTTTGAATCCACGAATCTTTCAAAATGATGCATAGCAGCAACCAAACCAAACTTGTGCAAAATGTGAATGAACTATGTATATAAAATTGATCGCATTAATACTTGCTTATTAACTTGACTCGAAGCCTTAATCAAATGTTAACTCTTTAGTTTGGGTGCTGTGAAGAGTATCAAAAATACTCATTGTATACAAGTCTATTATTGCGCAATTATAGCTTCCACTATTTTGTTATTCATAAATGTTATAAATACTTCAACAGTTCAACCATGTGTAAATATCACTGGGGATTATGACTGCATGGCATAAAGAACCGGGTATTTGTTAGTTTTGCTAAGAAATATCTAAAGAGAATGTTCAGCGATTTGTTCAAAAAGGCAACCTTGAAATCATCATATAAGTGGTCTACATCAATTCATAACATATGCGAATTTTATAATTAAAAGTAAGATCACTTTTCAACACACTGTTTAGAATTTTCAACAGTACTAACTCCTGATAGTAGGGTGGGATATGTAATCCAGCTGGATTTTTGTGCCAAAATGGATTTTACTGGCTTACTAATACGGCCAGATCAAAACAAGTCAGAATGGACTTATACCAGTAATAACTTGAAATTAACGCAAAAGAAACATAACTCGACTTTTGTATAGTGATTAATGATGTATGATATGTGAAACATGAAACATTAGGTAATACATTCTACAAAATGGCAATTATACAAATGTTTATGGTATTACAATATGCTAGTCTAATCTTATTGCGGAATTCTTCTGGATGTCGATGTGATTCTTGGTGTCGGCATGGTCCGGCTCCAAGTCGATGCGCTATACATGCATGTACTAAAATTAAGCTTCCTCGCGGAGAAGGGACGTCGAAGAGAGACAGAGATAACAGTGGCTTCCCTCGCTGAGACAGGATGTCGAAGCACAAACAAAATTACAGTTAATGCCGACTCATTAGCGTAACCTGCTC
>JAIGNY010000073.1:27500-152499 GCA_020152595.1 Chiridota heheva | reverse complement strand
CAGTACCATGTTGTACCAACCCTACAAATCGATGGGAACTTAGGGATAACGGTGGTCAGTACCCTGTTGTACCAACCCCTACAAATCGATGGAACTTAGGAATAACGGTGTTTAGTACCATGTTGTGCCAACCCTATAAATCGATGGAACTTATGGATAACGGTGTTTAGTACCATGTTGTACCAACCCTACAAATCGATGGGAATTTAGGAATAACGGTGTTCAGCACCATGTTGTACCAACCCTATAAATCGATGGGAACTTAGGGATAACGGTGTTCAGCACCATGATGTACCAACCCTACAAATCGATGGAAACTTAGGGATAACGGTGTTTAGTGCCATGTTGTACCAACCCTACAAATCGATGGAACTTAGGGATAACGGTGTTCAGCACCATGTTGTACCAACCCTACAAATCGATGGAAACTTAGGGATAACGGTGTTCAGCACCATGTTGTACCAACCCTACAAATCGATGGGAACTTAGGGATAACGGAGTTCAGCACCATGTTGTACTAACCCTACAAATCGATGGAAACTTAGGGATAAAGGTGTTTAGTGCCATGTTGTACCAACCCTACAAATCGATGGGAACTTAGGGATAAAGGTGTTTAGTGCCATGTTGTACCAACCCTACAAATCGATGGGAACTTATGGAAACGGTGTTCAGCACCATGTTGTGCCAACCCTACAAATTATTATATTATTATTAAATTATGTTTGTGTAGCACTTATTCTAAAAAAAGCTCTAAGTGCTTTACAAGAGCATGAAAAAAATGAAAAGTTAATTACTTATCAATACATAAAAGAAACAATAGAAATGATTCAACACCTAAAACCCCCATAATAGGTAAAAGCTAAAATATCAGCAGTATACGAATAAAAGAAATAATTAAGTTTTAAACGCTCAGTTCAGATACATGAATAAGATAAAACAGTTAATGAAAAAGAGGTAAAAACTACCAATATTAAACACAAAACACTAAGAGAAATAAGAAAACTATCAAACAATTAATATGCATCGAAAGGTGAAACCTGGGGTGAAAAAAATTAATAATATTTAAAAAGTTAAAATAAGTCACTGAAATACTTTTAAAAAAATGCGTTTTCAAATCACGTTTAAAAGAACTAAGTGATGGAGCTTTTTTTTATACATAAAAGGAGGGTATTCCATTCCTTGAGGAGAAAAACTTCAAAGGAGCGATCGCCAGTTTTACTGATAGTTTTGGGAACTTGAAGAAGATTTTGATTGGAGGATCTAAGAGAGCGTACTGGTTTGTATGGTTGAATGAGTTCAATTAAATACTTTGGAGCGGTGCCTTGTAAACAATTAAAACAAAAGAATAAAACTTTAAAACGCACACGGCATTCTATGGGCAACCAGTGAAGTGTAAAAAGAATAGGTTTACTATGGTCTCTTAAGCTAGTTCTCATGATTAATCTGGCAGCAGCATTCTGAACAACCTGTAGACGATGAATTAACGACTTATTTACACCAATTAAAAGACTATTAGCGTAATCGATCTCAGAAATTACAAGAGCCTAGTGACGGATTTGAGCAATAGAACGCAAATTATACATAGCACTTTGACATTTTGCGGTAACGAAATTATGCATGGACATTTTTGAATCAAAAACAGTGCCAAGGTTTTTCACTTTCGATGAATTTTGTACTGTTACTCCATTAACATTTAACAATAAATATGGCAGTTGTGTCAGGGAAAGTTTACTGCCAGTCAAAATAAATTCGGTTTTATCATCATTGAGTTTTAGAAAGTTAGTAAGCATCCACTTCTTGATGTCTTAAACAGTTTTCCAGACAATTAACTTGATCAGCAATATCTGCATTATCAAAAGAAATGTAAAGTTGAGTGTCATCAGCATAGAAATGATATCCAATGGAATAGCGCTTTATGATGTCAGCAAGGGGTGTAGTGTACAAGGTAAACAAGAGAGGGCCTAATATGGACCCTTGTGGAACACCGATGTCCAAAATAAATCGATGGGAACTTAGGGATAACGGTGTTCAGTACCCTGTTGTGCCAACCCTACAAATCGATGGGAACTTAGGGATTACGGTGTTCAGTACCATGTTGTACCACCCCTACAAATCGATGGGAACTTAGGGATAGCGGTGTTCAGTACCCCGTGGAGCCAACCCTATAAAGCAATGGCAGCTAAAGGATAACGGTGGTCAGTACCCTGTTGTGCCAACCCCTACAAATCGATGGGAACTTAAGGATAACGGTGTTCAGTACCCTGTTGTGCCAACTCTACAAATCGATGGGAACTTAGGGATTACGGTGTTCAGTACCATGTTGGACCACCCCTACAAATCAATGGGAACTTAGGGATAACGGTGTTCAGTACCATGTTGTACCAACCCTACAAATCGATGGGAACTTAGGGATAACGGTGGTCAGTACCATGTTGTGCCAACCCCTACAAATCGATGGGAACTTAGGGATAACGGTGTTCAGTACCCTGTTGTGCCAACCCTACAAATCGATGGGAACTTAGGGATTACGGTGTTCAGTACCATGTTGTACCAACCCTACAAATCGATGGCAGCTAAGAGATGGCGATATTCAGTACCCCGTGGAGCCAATCACAAATCAATAGCAGCTAAGACCCTGATGTGGAAGCCCTACATGGCAGTTAAGGGATGACGGTGCTCAGTACCCTGTTGTGTTAAGCCAATACAAATCGATGGAAGCTAAGGGGTAACGGTCTTCAGCACCCTGTTGTGCCAACCCTATACAAATCAATGGGAGTTAAAGGATAACAGTGTTCAGTACCATTTTGTGTCAGCCCTACAAATCGATGGGAATTTAGGGATGACGGTGTTCAATATCCTGTAGTACTAGCCCTAAAAATCGACGGGCGCTTAAGGATAACGGTGTTTAGTACCCTGTCGTGTCAAACCTAAAACCGTTGGGACCTACGGTGGTAACGGTGTTCAAAACCATGCTGTGCGAGCCCTACAAATCGATGGGCGGTAAGGGATATCGGTCTTCAGTACCCTACTGTACCAAACCTACAAATCGATGTGATAACGATATTCAGTACCCTGTTGTACCAACCCTTCAAATCAATGGAAACTAAGGGACGACGCTGTTCAGTATCCTGTTGTGCAAACCATATTAAATTGATGGAAACTAAGAGATAATGGTATTCAGGACCCTGCTGTGCCAACCTATCTATCGATTGATTCAGCTAAGGAATAACGGTGATTAGTACCCAGTGGATCCAACCCTACAAACCCATGGGAACTAAGGGAGAGATAATATACATCATACACCAAATTGATAAGTAATCAGCTGACCCGATGGTCTATGGCGTATGTTGTATGACGTCATCAAGGTGCCAGGGGACCTTGGCTATCGCCTCGGTCCGCTCAAACCTAATGATGACGTTATACTCGGTTTAAAATTAAATTTATAACCAAGCACCCTGATATTTATACCCTAAATCAAAAACATGACATCTAAAATAAAACATCTTTGAACACCATGAGAGTGTGTCACAAACACTCGCTTGTTGTTTGTAAAATGTTTAGTATTCCTTGATCGGTAATTGGCTTATTTCTTTCAGCGCGCGCGCTGAATTTTATTAGTGTACAAACTAGTGTAAATTCTTGCAGCATAGGGTAAGCTCGGAAAAGTTATTGTCTTTACTGCACTGAAAATTACTGCATGATTTTATTAAATGAAGACTGAAACATATTGGAAATATGTTTGAATGTTTGAAAAATACACAATATTTGTAGAAGCAACCGAGTACGCGTTGATGCATATTAATAGCGTTTCACTGGCGCAATTGAAGTGATGTGAGATATGACGTGTAATCGACAGTTGATTTCGTCAAATTCAGGGGTTACGATGGTAAGTATTTCGTAAAAATGACTCAGATAAAGTTCGAGACTTACTAAGCTTTTGTTCGCGCTATACTCATGTAATGTTCGGGTGCATCGTCAAGTAAAATTACCTTACCCGAATGACGATGCGGTCTGTTTGTTGTGCTCGTGAGCCAAACGCTTGAAAATGGGCCTATTGGTATCATTTGTGCGAAGAAAACGTTCCCATGATTTTAACGTTTAGGTATGTATGGGTCGTTTTTTTACCTTTCCTTTGAGCAGCATGACCTACGGCTAGGGGTTGTTTTAAGCAAATATCATTGGGATCACATGGCAACTCCCTGTTTTATGTTAGATTTAAGATGAGGTTTTGTCACCACAAGTATATACATAGCTTCTTCACCACAAATATTTGCTTATGTTTCAGTCAAACAGTCTTTCAACAAAAGCTTTCGACATCGTCATGGCCATCTCTAAAGTTTAAGGTAAATTGATTGCTTCACTTTATAATGTGTATTTTGACTTTGTTTCTCTTTTAGTAACTTTTCAGTGTAAATCGCTGAGGTAAAGTGGCCGTTGACCACTGGCGGAAAGCAGTTTCTAACACAGCAACCCTAAAACGAAAGTACATAAAGCAGATTTCAGGCTACGCCTCGTAATCGACATATAAATATTCATTAAGTAGTTGTCATTGTTACGAACTAATAACAAGCCAAGCTGACATAGAGTCAGCGAGCATTTTGCAGTCAAAATGCGGCATGGTTCACAAAATGGCGCCATTAAAGTAAAGGTATCGTCCAATAAATAAATCCAGAAGTGAACGATACCGTGATGGTAACGTCACTTCCGCTTTTCAAATTTTCCTGTTTAATTTCGAAAAGTCTGTAATGGTGTCGATAACACATGTAGGCCTCTATGTTTTTTGATCTAGTAAATGTGTGCATTACAGATTCGCGCTCTTACATCAGCGATGCTCGGTTTTTCCACATGTAAGAAAATCGAACATCTCAAGGCCACCGAAATGTTACGCATCACTGTCCCCACTCGCTATACATGCAGTGTACAATTAAATACACACTGTGCGTACGGAGTTTATTTCGCGAATGGTTTCAGCGGACACATCGTCTACATTATTCAAAAAATATTTAGTGAGGGCGCTGCGAATGCAATGTCGTAGATGTCGGGGCAATGTCGTAGATGTCGGGGCAATGTCGTAGATGTCGGGGCAATGTCGTAGACGTCGGGGCAATGTCGTAGATGTTGGGAGTGACACGTGCTCCTCGCCTTCTCGGTTCCTATATTAATGACCTTTCTTCAAACTAGTTCCTCGTTACATCAGCTGAATCTTCGTTTTGGCAAGGTTAGTGATATGTACAGTGGCAGGAAATACATTTGCGGGTTATAACGGGGGAAATATATTAGCGGGTTGTAATGGGTAGGGGAGGAAGGCGCATTTGACTCCGGCCCTAGATGTTGACTGGCCGTCCAAAACTTACACAAAGAAGGCAGATACTAAGAAGCTACATTGGGCTATGTATTTTGCTTATTTTTGTTCAGACTTTTATTATTAATTTTGCGCCATTTTGTCCTTTTGCTTTCAATGCATGGGGCTTTATCCCTCTTTACCCACTTCCCCCTCCCCGATTATGTGTCCGCATATACGTGATTTTTAAGCGATTGCCCCAAATTTTAGTATGCACCTCAAAAATAAACGGAGACCGCCCCCCCCCCCTCCTTCTCTCTCCCCCTCCTATTATTTTCTGCCCCGGCCTTAAAAATGGCTTGATCCGACTCAGAGGAAATGTACTTTTTCTAATTTAATGAATAAAATACATGATACATGGTAGATGAAATAGCGAACGAACGATTTATAATATACTTATTCTTTACTGCTTCTCTTATCCAGAGGCACCTCATCCGAGACTTATCGAACAGGAACAAACAATTTGCGAAGGCTATGAAGATAACCAATAATGACACATCGTAAGTTTTCCGAAAAATGACTAAAGTGCGGCTTTGAAAATGACAAGTGCCGCTCAATACTGACAAGGTGCAAGTACTATGTATAAAAGTATACAAATTTAGACCTATTACAAATATAAGTCTATTCCAAACTTAAGAATTAAACTTAGATATCTCCTTAACGAAATAAGATTTTGGAATGCTTTCTTCACCATTTTGTTTCCTCTAAAGTTTTCTTTTCACATAAGACAGACTTGCTTGACCCCTGAACTAATCTTGCCTTCTTCTTTCCAGGAGCAATCTCGCACGTATTAACATCTACTTCGAGGAATTGAATTATAAGCTGATCAAGCAGTCTCCTCTATATACCGTAAGTTCCAGATGCACTGACGTCATCAAGCGCACGAGATAGCAAATCATCCAATCACAGGTCAAGAAGTAGTCAACAAACATACAACTCGCGCCAAAATACGTCGTTCATCATGCTGTATTTTTTGATATCATCAGTGAACATTTCTTTCAAGAAAAAAAATTAGCAATGGCTTCTATAAGCAAACAAAATTATGCATTTTTTGTTGTTCTGATAATCAAAGTTGTCCGAAGCAAGTCTAAACCGTCAATATTTCTGGCGTTAAATGATTTTTTTTTCTTTTCCGAACCCACCTAACTAGGCACCATTAAACGCTCAACCGGTCGTGAGACGACAACCGATTTGGACATGCACTTTTCAAAATATTATTTTGCTTCGTCAAATAGGCCCACAGCGGTTTTTCTGGTATCATTTAAAAAACTTGAATAGTTCTTTTGAGAAAATGTAACTATCTTATGGGGGTCGTGTTGAAGATTTTGGAGAAAAAAAGTGTTGAAAAACAGAAAATTTAAAAAATGCATAAAGTTGAACGAAAATCGATTTGTTTCTTCTCAAAAAGTTACTTGCCAAACTTCCAGACCTTGCTATTGCCTAAAAAGACGTGAGAGATTGTCAAAAACATTAATGCATCCAATTCCGGTCGAATTTTGACTGCTCCTATAAGCAATACCTTTTTTTGGCAAAAATCGTAGTTCCTGATCGCAATACAAATGCTCGACGTATAAAAAACGTCAGAATCATTATTTCATATATTTTTCGTTGCAAACAAAAAGAGCAACTACCCCGTCTTTAATCACACGCCATATACGTATAAAAACAAATCCACCAACTAAAACATACTGTACCCAGTGTAGTATAAACCTTTTCAAAGCGAGTTTAGCCGAACGTGAAACGTCAGGGTACTTTAACCAATAACATGCCTGGGAATTTTCGTTTTTACTAACCAACCACTCAGCGGCAGGAGAAATTGTAAACAACAACAATACGCGCGTATTACCTTTATAAGCTTGTGCGCACGTACATAATAGTACAACATTACATGTACGACGTACGTACGTAAACGTTATGTGAAATGTATAAGCTTTGTGTTGTATGCACACGTAAAGTATCTCAATTTGCGTCAAAGTTTCAACTGTTTTGCTTGGATAATTCTTTTCTTAAGGGGATGTTTTTTTTTTCAATTAAGGAATATGCAATAACCAGATAAGATTGCAAGTTAAAACTTGGCCTCAGGTACGTTTATAACACCAGCGTTACGTTCAATTAATGTAGTTGTAGGCCCTAGGCCTAGTGTGCACGTTGAAATGTTGTTTTTGTGAGCGGAACACTATGTTCGTTGGGGTTTACATTCCCTCAACATTTACGAAACATTAAAAATATTTGTGCACATTCAAAACACAAAAATATGAGGGAAATTGGCAAAAATCGTTCAAATTTGAAAACGTTGATGTTCAATGCGGAAAGCCTAATGGTATGAAATTGTGTTATTGACCTCACTGCACACAAGTTAAAAATAGTATCGAGAACTTTCGGCAGCAAATCCCTTGTTATTTGTGAATGAGACAACTAGTTTTGCGTATCGGAGAAAACTGTGTGAATGGAGAGGATACAGTCTATACGAAGTTTTCTGTTTTGTATGGAATTTCCTAACCAAATTACGTTACCATATAAGTCTTAGTGGAGTGCTTAATTGTGTATGTAGACCCATAACCTATATACTGTTAATTATTGTGTAAAATTGTATTTTTATTGGGCTTGACCCCATACGCTAGTAAATTGTGCAGACGATCAGGATTCCCCGAAATTTGATTGGTCTATTATGGTCACGTGAATTTCGGCAATGTGACATTATTTAAATAGTTTTTCCGGAAATTGCCGATTCTGATATAAAAGGTCTATAGCGTTTAGCGTGCGGGATCGCAATCTGGGCGTCCAAAAACCGGATCAGGATCGGATGCGCGGCTTTCTTTTTCGCGTGTAATTACAGGGGTGAGAGGAGAGGGGTGAGGGTGTTCGTGGGTACGGAAGTATGGTTTTAATTCATGCTCACTATGCACGAACGATGCGTATTGACAGTGTGTCATCGAACACGACAATTAAAACAAAAATGCAGTATCCTTTTTGCAATGTACATATTTGTACCCACGTTGTCAACACGTGGAAGGAAATCGAGGGCGTATTATTCCACGCGCTCGTTATTTTTATACTATTCCTTTCCCAGTGGTTGGATGATTGCCCATAAATTGCGTGGAGAGTCGGCTTCGAGGATTTTGTAGGACAAGCATATATAGTATACTCTATTACCCTTTCATACCCATTATTTTTTCCGTGAATCGAAGTCAACTCTCTTGAAGCGCAGAGCATCCGTTTGCGCATTTACGCTCCATGTGTATCCACGCATCATATATTTGGTTCCGTAAGTAAGATTTTAATTGATGTAAACGAATTTTTCAATATTTTTTGGCGCCAGATGGACATTTTGACCTTGAACCTCATCCCTGAGACCGTCATTGCTATATGTGGTTTGGCCCTCCCAAGGAATGTCTCACGTCCGGTCACTCAAGTCCTGCCACTCACATCCTCCTACTCACGTTACGTCCTGTCACTTACGTCCTGGCACTCACGTCATGCTATTGTCGTCCTGTCACTTTCGTCCTAATGTCTCACGTACACCATCTTTCACATATAAAGATCCGACCATTAAACCACGAATCCACGAAACGTGCACCGTATTAGTAGACCAGCCAACATGATTTTTTTGGCTTCATTTCGGCATAGTTTGTTAATAGAAGGCATTTATATATATATATATATATATATATATATATATATATATATATATATATATATATATATATATATATATATATATATATATATATATATATATATATATATATATATATATATATATATATATATATATATATATATATATATATCAGACATAGACTGGGGAAGACCGTGAGGGTGGATGTCATTGCTGAATTTGCATTTTAAGGTCAATTATAGGGTCAATATGTCGAATGAGGTGAACTTGGGAATATGGGATTTCGCCGGAATATCAATTTTTATTGCAAGATTTGATTAAAAAATGTACTTTGATGATGATACAAATGTGTCTAACTTATGTCTGGGACATTTAAAGTTTCATATTAGTACACAAACATATGACATGACAGAACACAAAAGTGTGATTTTCGAAATCAGTGTATTGTAAGTATATCAAAGCTACTTATATCTAATCTTGTTCTGCAAAACGTTTTCAGAACTTTTAGAATATGTTCTACATTTCTGAGACATTGAAGAGAAATTGTGCTTTGTGTGATTTGTTCATAGGAGATATTGTACTTTCCCTATCCCAAACGCCCTAAACAAAGGATACAAAACTTTTATACTATCTGACTATTTGAAATATATTAAGTACACGAGTCAGCATGTCATTTTCACGTTGCATACCATTGATTGTTATAATAGTAGACGTTCATGCTAGATTAATCATTAATATATCACAAAAGACAGTGAAGGTATATGCCATCTTTGATCATGGGGTCGAAGGTCATAATCTAGGTTAAAGGTCATGTAATGTTATAATTGCTCAATTCGGTTTTTTATACACGTTTAAACTTCATTTATTATGTTTCATTTAAAAACTTCCATAACACAATATTCGATATATCATTAATTAACAAGATAAGATCAAAAATATCAGTGGAGACTGGAAAGTTCTTTTCAATACATTTTAAGGTCAGTTTTACAGTTTAATGTCAAAAGTTCAGTTTGACAAGAATTTTGTGCGTTCTAGAATTCAACTCTTAGGCCTATGCATATTTTTTACCTCATTTAGTGTAACCTTTGTTATATCCAAAACTCATTTGTTTATTGAATACATCATCATAGGATGAGAAATCAATTGTGAACTGATGTCCTCATGCTTGTTTATTAGAGGGTTATTTTGAAGCTCAAAGGTCACCTAAGTCTAAAAGTGTTTTTGTTTAAGATTTTGCACCCCTTAGCTATTTTGCCTTTTTTTATTTGGATGAATTATGTATAACCTGGAGAAAACATATCAAGTGATTGTTTCTTTAATTTTGAATATCAGATCGATTTCAAGGCCATAGGTTACTTCAGGCGAACGGTCACCCAAGGTCAACTGCCATAAAATAATTTCTGACTGTGTATCCATGATTCTTCATGTCAGAATTTGGTGTTTCAGAGGGTCATGAAATTCAGCGATTAGGATATTGATCAACTCTGACTTGCTTGATATCAAGTTTATCTGACCTCCGACTTTGATTAGAGACGCTGGGATTGGTGATAATTCATGTTTCATGATTTCCAAATATCGACCTACAGTAACTACATTAAGCAATCGTTGCAAAAAACTTCCTGTCAGCGTTGATAGTTTTCTGCACATTCTGTGAGTTAGAAATGTTTGCATTGTAAAGGTCAGCAAAAGTTTTCGAGCGATGTTTTTTTTTTTCTTTCTCAGTGGATCATGAAATCCACCAGATGCTTCTGTTTACACGCTGCTTAACATTCGCGATGAATTATTGCCTTCCCTCTCTTTGTTCATCCACTCAGTTGCATGATGAGCTGGAACTTGGTTGAAGTTCTTTTTTGATCATCAAAAACGAAGTTCCCATTCATGAAGTCTGCGAGGACCCCAGTAATGTCTTCTTCAATGTAAATGCTTCTAGATGGAGAGTCCAGTTGGTATCCCTCTCGGATCTGATGAAATCCATTAAATTATTTCCATGTATGTCGACCACAACCTAAAGTTTGGATTGTCCAAGTACTCCTTGACAAACTCTTTCAAGAGGGTTTGGACATTCTGCTCACTCATATAATCTGATAATTGACAAACCAATCGACAAAATTATGTTCTATGGTAGTTACATTCCTTCTTGAAAATTTTAGTCACATTTTGGGCAAGTTCCGTAACTTCTACATTCGCTTGTTGAACCTTTCTACCCATCCATGATTGAAACATATGCCACTTAGAGTGCCACATGTAAGTTGATGTCCTCTCACAGCACGGTAGTAGGCTTTTCCATCCAACATGGTCTCAGTAGTTTTGCTGCAAAAATACCTGATTCTGTCCATAAGTCATCAAGGTCAGCACGTTCAATATGTTACCCGATAGTTGTGAAAAAGTTGAAGCATACGTGTAATCCACCTATCAGAAAAATCACATTCTTGTACTTGGGATTTGCCCACACTAGCTCCATGCCCCTCTGGTCAGCTGTGATGATCGTGTGTTTCTGATTCATGTAATTTGAAATGGCCACTAAGCGATTAATCGCAGTGGTAAAGAGTATCGTTTTCATCTGCTGGTGCCTGGAGAATAGAAGCATACCCGCTCTTTTCTCGGGGGTCGGTAGTATTGGTTGCCTTATTGAACGCTGTCCAAATAGGAACAACACAACTCTCTTCATAATCATTCATTCGTGAAATAATCCATGCCATATCTTTGGCACATGTTTTCTGCCTTTCATCATAGGTATTTTTAAACAACTCAACTTCAATTGTGTTTTTCACCATTGAATAAAGGATGTGGTATCTTACCTGAAAGTACGGTAGCATGATCAAGTTTTTGAAACTCATGTAGAGCATCTGACTTGATAGCTTTTGGTCGTAGGAATCGTGTGTTGTCAGAATTGCCTTTACCGTGGTATTGTGGGGCTGGTCCTCTCTGCCACGCCACCATCTGTGTACAGTGAAATGTATTCTTTTCATCTAGTGTTACTTCTAAAATGTCTTTGTTGTAAAGGGAGTAGTGGGACATCCTATCTTTGACAAAGTTGTTTGGGATGTAAACACACCCATTCTTCATAAACTTCTAAAGAATGTTATTACCTATGGTTGTATCAACTCTTCGTACAGTATCGATACCTAAACCAACATGTTTGGAGTTAACTTTCTTCTGTTTGAAACTGCGTAAACGATGTCGTGTGTAATACTGAACACAGTCTGCCTAAGACTGTCATTTTCTTCGATTCCCTCATACACAATATCAATACCGCCAAACAGCAAACGAAAAAAACATGTATTAGCTGTTTGGGATCACTTTAGCAACATTTTCTCGATTAAGTTTTTGCCAAGTATTGGAATGTCCCGGGGTGTTCATCAAATCTTGTCTGATGCCCGGGGTCCACATGAACTATTTCTTGAAAGTTATTTTCTTGAGCGATTCTCATCATTTAATCATGGTTGCAGCTTCATTGTAAGTAACTACAGTTTCTGATGTTAACCAGTTAACATCTGTTTGCTTTGGACCTTTGTCGGACTTTTAGATATTATGAATTTTGATTTATCACCAGGATTGGTGTATTTTCTTCCAGTGTTAGTTCTAAATCAGGTTTGAAATGGTACACGGTGTTTCTTCGAAGGGAATTCCCTTGACTTCTAGCTACAATATGGATGAGCCCATCTAGGTGTAGGGATTTAAACATGGTTTTCAATTGTAACCTTAGTTTTTACATCAAATACAACATAGAATACATGTTTTTAGTGTGACATATGGATACTGCGTCTTCACGGCATATTGTGGGTATGTTTACTCATATACAAAAAAAAAATGTTCGAAAGAGGGGGAAGGGGGGGGGGGTGTATATCTCTGTTGCTTATAACAATATACATATACGAGGAAAGCAATTTTCTTATAATGTTGTTAGCAATATGTTTTGAATGTTTAGGGTTCTGAAAAATGTTTGTCTAAAAACCTGGGTATGAAAACTTAAAAGATAATAAAATATAATAATTTCGAGAGAGCTTCACTTTTGTGTTCGTCCTGCCAAATACTTCTGTACCAATATAGACATAAAATAGTCTTAAAATATACCAGGGACATATCACGCATTATAAAAATGCATTTTCTGGATAGGATATATATTTTCTGGAAAGAAAATCTTAACACATTTTACGAAACATACAACAAACGAAAATTAAACGTGTGTATATGAAAGGCTGAATTTAGCGAATTTGACATTGCATGACCTTTAACTAGAATATGACCTTCGACCTCATAATCAAAGATGGCATATACCTTCACTGTCTTTTGTAATATATTAATGATTGATCTAGCATGGATGTCTACTATTATAACAATCAATGGTGTGCAAAGTGAAAATGACATGCTGACTCGTGTACTTAATATCTTTAAAAAAGTATACAAGATTTGTATCTTTTTTTAGGGCGTAGGGGATGGAGAAAGTACAATATCTCCTATGAACAAAATCTTACAAATTTGACAAAGCATAGTTTTCTTCTTCAATGTCTCAGGAATGTAAAACATATCTTTAAAGTACAGAAAATATTTTGCAGAAGAAGATTAGATATGAGTAACTTTGATATACTTAAAGTACACTGATTTCGAGAAAATAACGCTTTTGTGTTCTGTCATGTCATATGTTTGTGTACTAATATGAAACTGTAAATATCCCAGACATGGGTTAGACACACATGTATCATCATAAAAATACAGTTTTTAGATAGATCTTTCAATAAACGTTTATATCCCGGCGAAATCCCAAAATATCCAGATAGATCTCAATTGACCTTTTTGACCCCTAAAATGACCTTAAGATGCAAATTCAGCGATGGCATCCACCCTCACGGTTTTCCCAGCCTAGCATGGATGTCATTCCTTCACAAACTATGCCGAGCCGAAATAAGCCTTTTCTAGACGTATTTTTCATGTTTGGCTGGTCTGCTATATGCCACGGGCAGTTGGATCACCTCCCAAGGTCATCCTATTTCAAAGGTGTGCTATGTAACTTTAAGTAATCATGTTAACTGCATACACATACAAACTAGATTTTACATTTGTAAAACTCAAAACTTTACGAAAGTCGGTCAGCTTATCCTTCATATTATAGATTAGATACCGCAGGCCGCTGAAATAGGAATGGAGTTGTGACTAAAGGGCGGATCTTGAAATGATGAACTTTGGTTCTTTTCTTTGCTACAGGTGGAGAAATTGTTTGGCGCTATAGGGGGTCTTCTTGGATTGTACGTTGGAGTGTCGGTAATAACGGTCTTTGAAGTCATCGTCTTAATCTTCACGTTGGTGCAAGCGTACCTGACCAAGAGGAATCACAAAGCTCGGGACGTAAACAAGGAACACTTTTGATAAGGAATTATAATAGATAATATAATAAGAAATAAACTGCAGTTTCGAGCCCGTTGTTGAGTAATAACCGGCAAGTCCAAATAATTTGAAGAGTAATGGGCGAGGCGAAGCCGAGCCCATTATTGTTCAAATTATTTGGGTAAGCAAAAGAAGTTTATTTTTATTCTATCACCAAAATAATAAGGAGCTTTGAATGATTAAAGAAAATCTGATTAAATTCAGCTGAAAAATCCCCGGGAAAAAAATCTTGCGAAATACCATACACAGTACGGCACATACATCAATTTAGTTCATTTGCATTTGACGACACACAAAGAATGATTGACGGTTTGTACTTTTGTCAAACGAACAAAATTTAATCTCCTAAATGTTGCTTTCATCAATTTAGAAATGTAATATAAGTATTTTGCAATTTAAGAGCAATATTTTAAAAGAAAACATTCTGGATTATCACTACAGAAAAAAATTATCGTAAGTTGGCGAGAAAACCACATTGTAAACAAAGGTCAAAATTATAATCTGTCACTCGTACACCGAGGGCCAGCTGTAATGACATTAAGTGACTATGTGCATGCAGCAAGGCCAAGGTTGAGTGGTTTGGCTTGCGAAGCTTCTGTGTGCGGCGTGTCTCGTCAAATTGGGGGATAATGCTAATATCAGGCCTGGTGGTTGTTGGAACAGAAACTACTGTTCTTGGATAACGTCTCAAATTTGTCTGAATCAGAAGGTTTGCGCAATTTTGAAGTTGTTGAACATAGCATAGCGGTTTATTGTCTATGGATTATGCATTACTAGGCTAGTAACGTAATCTTAGTTCCCGCAGCAATTGTAGCACTGTTTATAAGCTTAGGCCCTACAAATAAGACTAATGCAAGTCTAGAAAAAGTAAAACAGACAATGGCACGTTTCATTTATAGTAATATAGTTTTGTGCAAGTTGAAATAGCCATATTGAACTTGTAAGTTGTAGCTCTAAGTTTAAATTTACATTTTATTATTTAACAATACTTTGTGTTTTTATTCATTGCATATTTTTTTAAGCTGTGTACATTGGACTATGTTGTTGCTCAATTTAAATCTGGCACAATCAGCTTTGTCAGCAAGAAGTTTGTCGCTGCTGAAATTGAAATTGATTATTTTCGGCATAATTTATTGTAGTATGTAGAACTCCTAATCCAGGTTGCTAGGGGCGGTTGACTTGATGAATGTAGCGGTTACTCCATATTATAAACTGTCAAACTAATGAATATGCAACTGAACGGTAATTGACTTAAAGGGCCATCATTGGTTAATATTATCATTTTTTCATCTACTATCCGTTCGTTGAGTAATAGCCGGACAGTAGGATTATGCAAATGGAGCTTGTCAGCCAATCAGGTAGCTTGAAATGAATAACCGGAGAGCATAGGAGTGATATAATATAAGATTTACCAACAACTTCATATCAACATACATCCCTTTGATAAAAAAAACACTATAAAAAAAACTGCCTCCATGAGAGGATTGACCTGCTTCCCTGTTGCATGCTCCCATTTTTTAAAGAATGTTGTTTAAAGAAAAATTGTCAAACAATCATCGATAATGAAGCAAATTTTTCAAAATTGTAAGAGAATGTCCCGAAAATCCAAAAAAAAATTGACCGAACAGAAAGGAAACTTCCCGGGGAAAAATTGGCACACCGTGGATTTCACCTAGGCTATATGTTTTCGTCCCGGTTGGGAGGTCAATTTGAGAAACTTTTAACATACAATTGAAATAGAATGATAAACTGAAGGAAACACTGTTAAAAGTATTGAAACGTTTGTTTAATTTGGAAACATTTCCTGAAAATTGATAAAAAAAAAACCAAAATTAATGAGGGAAATATTTCTCTTGGGGAGGAAGAGGGGGGGAGGGGTCGCTGATTTTGAAAGGGTTTCTCTTAGTTGTATGCTTTCTTTCTAATTGGATGAAAGTGCAATGGGGAATTCTTAAAAAAGTCCGTAAAATTGGAAAGAAATTTGGTAAATTTATTGGAAATTTGTGTAATATTTGGTAAGATTTCCCGAAAATTGCATTTTTAATTAGCAGCAACATTTAGTGAAAAATGAAGCGAAAATTCGCGCGCCTCTTATAGAACTGGCAGACTGTAGGAGCTTTTTGGTTTTAGAACGTCAGCAATACAGGGTCTACGTTAATCCGAGAGCATTAACATTATGAATAAATTACACGGAGAGCTGTTAATAATGAATGCGATACGCATTGTTTATATAAAAAGATTTCGATGCAATAAAAACTGAAATATCATTGTGTATATTGTATACAGATTAAGTTAAAATTGCTTTTCTTCAAAATCGGTAATGATATGGCAACTTGGATCTTTATTTTTTTTTTTTTGCCCGATTTTTTCAAAGTGTCAGAATTGTAGGTAACATGGCTTTCACACACATATTTCTGCAGTTCCAAGTTATTCATTTTGAAGTGTACGGAACGTGGCATGAAGTTGACGCGCAGGGCTGCAGACTGCGGCCTCTTTTTCTGTGTGTGTGTGTGCGTGGGTGGATGTGTGTGTGGGTGGGTGGGTGGTGTGTGTTTTGTTTGCGTGTGCATGTCATCTAAAGTGAAACCACCCATATGATTACACATCAACAACTGAAGCCGATTTTAAAAGTGGAACCACACACCCGTGGTCTTACTTTGAAATGCATGAATTGGAGTCCAGATGCAGTGATATATCCGAACCAAGGCAAAATTCGACTGGCTTTACTTTCCCGTAATAATAGGTTTTGCCTCAGTTGAGTATATTTACACACTAACTCACTCTCAGCTAATCACACCTTTCTTAATTAAATTGATTGCCAGTGTCCTCTTCTTCTTCTATCGTGTGAATACTGTGCATTCTGTTAATTCTATCGCGTGGTTTCACTTTGAAAATAAGAGAGTAAGGTTCCACCTATACGGAATAACATTCACGGTTTTTGTTTGATTGATCAGCTTGGTGGCTCCATACGGCAGGACTATACGGGCGTGGATTCACTTTGAAAATAAGAGAGTAAGGTTTCAATTATACAGAATACATGCTCCATACAGCAGGACTATACGGGCGTGGTTTTACTTTGAAAATAAGAGAGTAAGGTTTTACTTAAACGGAATACATTCACGGTTTCTGTTTGACTGATCAGGTTGATGGCTCTATACAGCAGGACTATATGGGCGTGGTTTCACTTGGAAAATAAAAAAGTGAGATTTACTTATACGGAATACATTCACGGTTTCTGTTTGACTGATCAGCTTGATGGCTTTATACAGCAGGACTATATGGGCGTGGTTTTACTTTGAAAATAAGAGAATAAGGTTTTACTTATACGGAATACATTCACGGTTTCTATTTGACTGATCAGCTTGATACGGCAGTACAGTGGTTTTACGTTGAAAATATCAATTTGATTGTTTTATTTTGAAGTATCAGTCTTGTTCAGACAGAGACCTCCAGTAAGTGATGTGAATGTTTTCCCAAAAACGTATTCGCGAAAGTGATGATCTCACTTCGTAGGTTTTTGACAAAGGCTCTTTTCGTGTTTTACACGTATGTGGGTGTGTGCGTGTGTGTGTGTGTGATTCTCTTTATTAATCTAATTTAATGCCTTTTTTTGTTTTTTGGTTTCAAATTTTGTGGGCAAGATTTTCGAATGAAATTTTAAATCATGATTCAAGATCAAATCAAAATAAATGGCCAGGGCGGATCCAGAGGTTGGGTGCCGAGGTTGTACCATGAAGATACTATTTTGGACCTCATTACCAAATATTATCTCCATGGTTAAACACTTTGTGTTGTGGCAAGGTGCCCCAATTGACCTGTTGACCTAAAATGTACCCTTTTATGTTTGTCATTGTGCCGTGCACATCCTCCTAAATAAAAACGATATATTAAGTCTAGAATTTCATATTTGATTTTCCCTTCAAACTGTCAAAGTGAGCTGATCAAAAGCTGATCATAAAATCCAAGCGATCATTTTAACCGAACTTGTATTATCTTAAGCAAATTTTTGGTAACTTTGAACCAAATTTGTGCATTTTTACCAAGCTTGGGACATGTAAAAGAAAATTTGGGCGAAAGTTTTAACCAAAAATGCACTTAAGCTGTTGCACGAATATAAATAGAAGATTGTCTTACATGAATATTTCACCTCACAGTTATTATTTTCAGTTTGACTTCACACAAGGGGGCACAGACCTTCGCAAGAGAGGGGGAGGGGGACGGCCCACATGTCCCACGCTGGCCACGGCTCTGGCCTATATCATTCAGTTTGTGCTACTATCTCTGAATTTTTTTATCAACATGTCAAAATATTTTGTGATATTGTCAATAAGACATATGCAGTCCACATGAACGGTGAAACAGGGAGTTGCTCCATGCTCGAAAACTCTCACGACCAATGTAGTTCAAAAGTTGCTGTGCCCCAGCCAGCCAGGCAGTGGAACAAAGTTCTGAATATTTAGCCCAAAATAGTCAGTTTGGTGGGCCTATTTTTGAAGAAATTTCAAGCAAATCATAATAAACCGATTTTTAGATTTTCTTATTTAACAAATATTCCGAAAACATCTTCTTTTTTTATTATGCAGATTTTTTGGAAACTTATTCAGTACATTTACATAACTTTTTCAGAAAATTTCCATTTTTAGTTCATCATATTGATTTCTTTATCTCATTTTCTTAATTTTTGAGAAAAAAATCCCGCCAGGGTGGAATTTCGCCCCTTGCCTATATTCCTACGCTGCTGCTGTATATATGTTATGTGTGATAAATTAGGAAATTTGATATAATTCATCGAAATAAATTTGGAAATTTACCATGTAAATTAACGATTCAATTAAATGAGAAAAGTAATATCACTTTTTGGAATAATCTTAAAATTTATACAATTATTTGGAAACATCGAGGAGCTGGATAATTTAAGCAAATAATTCCGAAAAATGAGGAAATTTAGTCAACAACATTTTGAAAATGATCGGAAAATTTGATATCATGACGTCAAAACATGAAAACATATCGGGAATTTTTAAAATTTGGTTCGGAAACAGCAGAAATTAAGATTAATGATGTGGAAAAATCGAAAATTTTTAGAACTTCATTCGGAAAAATCGGAAAGTTTGATAACAATTTTCGCAACAGCTCTTTCAAGAATTCATACATTTTGTCCAAATTTGTAGTCCATTTTGCCCAATTTTTTCTTATTTTTTAAATATTGGCGGGGTGGGAGTGTGACACCCTCACACCCGGTCACAACGCCCCCGTACCTGATACCTCATTTACCAACTTATCTTAAATTTTACAGACGCGTCTCAAAAATTGGTGGTGACAGCACCCCCTCTACCTCCCTTCCCTTCCTGCCCAGGACCCAAAACTCGCGCTTCGCGATCGATTAGTTGCCACATTACGGCAACACACATTCACTGCATTAACATTTTACCCCCCAAAAAAAATTAGACTATTACCAGGGGCGGACTGTAGGTTCATCGGTCAAGGAACGATGCGCCCCGCCCTGGTGCCGCCCTGACTTTAAAGTAGTATATATCATGCCTCGTAAGCGTGAAAAACCGTTGGAGCGTCTGATCCGGGGCTCAGACTTTCCCGTTCAGTCCGTCTTGACGCCCCTCCAGGCCACCACGACCGCTGGAGTTTAAGCCCCAGTTTGCACCTGGCTATAGCTACGGCCCTGCGGCGTAATGCATAACTTTTACCTAATCATTGAAAACAGTTGTGAATCGTTCGCGGTATCAGATGTCGTGACTGGCATGGCCAATGCAATTATTTCTTGCAGGTTGTTCGATTTTAAGTCCGTTTTTGCTTGTCTTCCTCTAAACTTTCTTTGGAGTTTCCATTTGCTTTTGTTCTGTTCAAGTTTAGTCCGTTAATGTTAGATTATGTTATTGTTAGATTATGCAATTTTTGTGTGTGTGGAAGATCTACAAAAAAACAGCGGATTTTAAGGATGCACGGGCCGGAAGTAACAACGGAAATTATGGACACAGGTAGGAACTGGTGGGACAAGGGAACAGGTACCCCGACCGTTTCAAAAAATGACAACAAAAGTGTCCCTTTTGAAAATGAAAAGTGCCCGTTAATTACTGTTAAAGGTGAAACGACTGGTGGAATATGCGCACACTTTAAAAATATTATGGCAAAAGTGACCCTTTCAAAATGAACTGCCCCATTCAAATTGAAGTGCCCTTCAAAGTGAAGTCCCTCTTTAAAAACGAAGTGCCCCTTTTAAAATAAAGTGCCCCTTTCAAATTAAAATGCCCTTTTAAAATAAAGTGCCTCTTTTAAAATGAAGTGTTCATTTCAAAATGTAGTGCCCCTTTCAAAATGAAGTGCCCTATTAAAAATAAAGTGTCCTTTAAAAATGAAGTGCCTCTTTCAAAATGAAGTGCCCCATTCAAAATAAAGTTCCCTTTCAAAATAAAGTGCCCTTTTTAAAAATAAACTTCCCATTTCAAAATGAAGTGCCCCTTTCAAAATGAAATGCCCTATTCAAAATGAAGTGCCCCATTAAAAAAGAAGTGTCCTTTCAAAATGAAGTCCCTCCTTCAAAATGAAGTGCCCCATTCAGAATAGAGTGCTTCTTTTAAAATGAAGTGCCCCTGTAAAAATAAAGTGCCCCTTTGAAAACGACGTGCCCTTTTCAAAATGAGGTGCCCCTTTCAAAATAAAGTGCCTCTCTAAAAATGAACTGCCCCATTTAAAATGAAGTGCCCTTTCAAAATAAGTCTCTCTTTCAAAATGAAGTGCCCTATTCAAAATAAGGTGCCTCTTTCAAAATAAGTGCCCCTTTCAAAATGAAGTGCCCCTTTCAAAATAAGTGCCTCTTTTAGAATAAGTGCCCCTTTCAAAATGAAGTGCCTTTTCAAAAATGAAGTTCCCATTTCAAAATGAAGTGCCCTTTCAAAATGAAGTGCCCCTTTCAAAATAAGTGCCCCTTTCAAAATGAAGTGCTTCTTTTAACATAAAGTGCCCCTTTCAAAATAAGTGCCCCTTTCAAAATAAAATGTGCCTTTGAAAATTGAGTGCCCCTTTTAGTTTTACTCTGTTGTTTTTGGCTCATAGAAACTGTGGGACATATCTAAATTATTATATTACACTTTTCGAAAACTTTATATTGACCCCTGCTTGTGGGTCTTGACCTCTTTAGAGCCTATGTTGTTACAAAGGCCTGCTTAGTATCAAAACAGTTGTAAAGGTTGGCTACATGTATACCCTTTTCTTCTCCCTCACCCAGGCCCAGTGTGGTAGGGAAATATTGCCCTAAAATTTCTGACAATTCAACAATACACCCATGAAGAATGTGAGGATGTGACATCACAACTAGTCTGACTGTAGTCATTTTTATACAAAGGAGACTTCTATACACAAACTTCAAACTTAAATATTTCCTTAACATAATAAGATTTATAAATATGCATGCTCCATGGCCGCTTAATCAATCAATATTTTATAAGATAGTTCAATCGATCAAAAATCAGGCTTATTTCAGAATATCAAAATTGCTCTTTTATTTCATCAATTTCTTGATCATCACAATATTTGAAGGTTTAAGGTATGACACAAAAAGTAGCATGACAATAAAGAAATAAATGCATAAGGCATAACGCATAAACTGGCAAGACATTAAGAAAAGCTAAACAAATTTGTGGTGAGTTAAATTTTGGAATGAAGTGGCCAGGGTCCAGGAATTAATTCAATGTAACAAGACCTAGTAGTTTAAATGAGCTCAGAGGTGTTACCCGCACAGCTAGTTAAATTCTCCTTAAAAATTATAACAGCAAAAGTAATATTAGTTTTGCATACAGCATGTATATACTTAATTTGCCTGGAGCCATCACGTTTTTAAAATAATTATCACTGACTATCAATGGCATCGCACTGAGTATTACTTGTGTTTTACATTTTCTGAGCAAACTTCTGATAATGATAATTGCAACTTGATAACCTTCTTCAATAATTATATAGGCATGTGGCTTAGCTGGTAGAGCAAACAACTGACACGCTCGGAGGCATAAAGTTCTTCTAATAACTGAATACTTCCGCCCTAAAGTTGAGTTTTTTGCCAGGCTGCCAGGTGACATTATGAACTTATCTTAAGTGCTTTCGTTGCCGTCACTTATTACAGGGCAATTTTGCCGATTTTCAGGTCCTTATAGGACGTTGCTTTCAAGTATATTAATTATCATAAAATTCCACTTTTCGCGTTAGGATGACATGGGGTTTTCCCAATGTCTTAATAGAATTTGGAATACAAAAAGATAAATAACATAACTGGATTTAAAAATAAATAAAGCAAACTGAAATTTTGAAATTAGAAAACTTAAAAATCCTTATAAGGAAAAACCATGATTTTGATACATATAAGCTTCACTTGCTATTTCCTTTCTATTTTTATTAATTCAAATATTCCAGGTCCATTATTTCCTCATACTGCTCAGGAATTTCCATCAGAGCTTGCAGCGCAAATGCCATCTCAGCCTTCTCAGGGCTCTTACCTTTAGTTGTTTTATAAAAATCTACAAATTGGAAGTTATCAAATTTTCTTTGAGGGAGATTATCATCAAAGTCCACCATGTCACCCCATGGACCGTCACCAACCCCAACCATGATGATTGACAGCGGGTAGTTGGATGCTTTAACGATGGCGTCTCGAGTCTTTTTAAAGTGTTGGCTGGAAACCTGGCCGTCAGCAATTATAATGAGGACGTGGTACTGAAAAAGAAAAAAAAGCAAATTGAAAAAGTAACCAATTGACTACATTTCAACGTAAACATGTATAGTTGCTTCCGCCGGCGGGGAGGGGGTGATGGGAGGTTAGTCTCCAAAACCCCAAAAGGTCCACAAGTGACCTTTCGGGGTGTATTTGTGGGGGGACCCAAAAAGTAAAATGACCATACAAAAATAAACACAAGGGCCAAAATCGGCGCGAAAACCCATGCTTAACAATAGCAAAAACGCCATAAATTTAACGAAAATATAAAGTTAGCTGGAAACCTTTTCATGCTAGCTTTTCCCGTGGCCGCACAATCTTTTTGGCGGCCCTGAAAATGTAAGCCCAAGAACGCCTGCATGTGAGGGAAATGACAACTGCCCAAAAAGAGGAATAATATGACGTCAAATCACTTGATTTATGGGGACACCGAAATAGCTGGGGTAAATTGAAGAGCAGAGACATAATTATTTCGAAAACATCCATTATTTGTGTCATCAAATGGTTGTGCAGTGTCACCATTGGTATATCTATAGCCATGGATTAAAAGAACGCCTTAAAAGGAAACAGCCTAAAGAAGGGAACTTCTTTAACTCTTTTGTTCCCATGCAATAGAAAGCACTTTCTTTGCTAGATCAAGAATTTTAGATCAAAACAGGCGCAAACCTGGAAAAATAGCTGGTAAAAAGCTGATTTTATTTTGTGTTGAATAACATGCTAAAAGTCCCCGGAAATCCTCCTTGAACTTTCTCGGAAATCCAAGATGGCCGCCATTTAATTTTGTTATCCTAACTTTGCACCTAGAGTTTATAAATAAAAGATAAGTGTATAAACATATATCTTAAGAGACTTGTATTCCATTGAAAGCGTCACTTAAGAAGTAATATAACATCCTACATTACCAAAACCAAGATGGCGTCCAAAATGGCCGCCATTTCATCTATGTCTACTATAATTGCGGAATGTAACAAATATCAACACAGTGTCAAAACATGTTCTAACTTGGCAGAAGAAATCTGATCAAATGTTTTGTTAATATGATCCCAAACCACCCAATCGTAAATCATAACTCTACCAAAAATCATTACCTAAACTTATAATCATATAAACCCGACAGAAAAAAAGCGATTCTTTGTGGCAAACTCAGCGACACACGAAAGAGTTCCATAGCGGCCTAAAAAAGGTCTGCCAGTCTTGAACAAAAAGTAGAAGTACCTCAACTGAGATCAAGTACTTCTCGGACATTTGACTTTAAAAAAAGATTGTATGTTCTGTTCTGAGCCTGTCAAACTAGACATTAGGAAACCATATAAAAGAAAGAGAGTATGTGGAGACCTTGGCCTTTCAAGCAAAAGTATTAAAATGTGCAAGAGAAAAACAAGAACAGTGGCGTGATGTTGTTGCAGAACGTAGTTATTTTCCAGCTTAAAGCTAAAATTCTTGGCTTATGCTCCCAGCATGCAATGGAGGGTACTACTTTAACTCCCTTGCTCCCATGCAGTGGAGGGCACTTCTTTAACATCCTGCAATGGAGGAAAATTCTTTCACTCCATTGCTCCCATACAATGGCGGACATTTCTTTCTATATTCCAGAGAGGAGGGTGGCAAGATGACCTATCCGTTTGTTGCCAGAGTATTATTAAAATAATAATTATAATTTAGAATGTCATCAAAATTCGCCGTTTGACCACATTTCTACATTTCATTTTATTATTAAAATTTCAAACAATTCACCTTTGTGTTAAAAAAGTGAACTTGTAGTCACGGTGTATGTGCAGTGTGTTTTTTACTTGCAGATCCAAGCCTTTAGTATATCTTTGAAAAATGATTTTGTTCTTCTAAATTATTGGACTTTTTTTGTCTACTTATTGCGATGGGGTTTAAAATGCACACCAATCTGTTTTGCCCATCAGTGGCGTAGCATGGGTTATCGGGCCCAGGTGCCCCCAACAATAGTCCATAATTCACTCCAGCCCACCTTGATTGGGGACTGGATGAGCATTCTTTGATTATTGAAATCCCGAAATGCCCGGAAATGCACTTTCAGGCTTTCCTCGACAATCTGAATCTTTTTTTGATGGGTCCAACTTACGTTCCTTGCTATCATGACGGGCCGCAAGACCGCCAGGACCAGGAGCTGTTTTTTCGGGATCATCTATGTTATAGTTTTCAAAGGGTCTGACTTATGATTGAAGGGCCCATCATTATATCAAGAAATACTATTTGTTTTCTTTATTGTCCACTATTATGAAGTTCATAATTAATTGCTTTAAGTCCTTGTTTCGGATAACTATGATGTATGAAGAAAAAATTCTGGCGCCTAGGCCCTACGGCACACCGGCCCAGGATCAATGGGCCATACGGTCAGTTTGCCTCTGCCCGCGTCGGAATTAAACCTGGCATTACCCCTGAATCAAACGATCCTAGCATTAACTCACCCTCTTATCCTTTTTCACAAGTCGAATTGCTTCTTCGATCAGTGGAGAAAAATCCGTAGGTCCACTCTTCGTGATACTCGGGGTTATTCGATTATAGCATTTGAGAATTTCCTGGAAACTTTTGCAACCATTTTTAGCAAAAGGAAAGACACTTTTGTCTTTGGTCTTGCTATCTCCAAATCCGTAAGCAAAAATGAGATCATCGTCATCGTCCTCTTCATCGTCAAAGATGTCCCCAAGAATGCGTATCACCTAAAGGAAGATAAAAAAAATAAAATAGCCATGTTAGAGACCCGACTTTACTAATCACAAAGATTACATGGCTCGATAATCATTACCTCTCTACTGAACATGGACACAATCAAAAGCGTCATCTTCAGAAAAATACTATGCTTCGGCAACTTTTCTCACCATAGCAGTGACAATAGTAGTTCTAATCAATTCATTTGTTGATGGACTCAACATAAATTTGGACCGAGTTTATATAACAATACGTTTTGCGTAAATGAAAAGTCACTGTCATCGAAGTTTCTTTGCTTTGTAAACTGTTGAACCAATAGTGCCAAATATGCATTACGCATATATACAAAAAAATTATGATAAATTGAAAGGACATTTGCCAATCAACTAACCTATTTAAGCTGATCAAGAATGAAAACGTTTAAGATGAGGATGTTGCATACCCATTACCAAAACCCCTGCCTTTTCAGATCACTAGTACCCATCTTAATCCTAACCTCTTACCCAGTGACGTAACTAAGGGGAGGGAGGGCAGTCGCCCCTGTCCCGTAGAACCCTACCTACGCCACTGCTCTTACCTGCTGGTATGGATTAAGTTTGCCTTTTGCTATAGTATGTAGACTCTTTCCCCCGAAAGAATTTGTTCCGGCGGTGTTGTTGCTTGATGTGTAATCAATGCCTATGTATAAAAACAACAATACAGTGAACACCTATCTGAGTTCCTATCATTTCAAACCATAATGATGATAATTTAAATCAATTCTTGATCATATTCAACACAAAATATAAATTTAATTTTACTTTCTAGATTTTTCAGATAATAAAGATACAAAGCCGTTTTTGCAACAGACCAAACTGGTCAATTCTGACGGATGGAGCTGAAATCTGGGGCACGGACCAACACAACTATGCTGTGAGTGTGTATTATCATTTTCATAAATACATTTTAGGTTTACCATTCACATGACTTGTCCTTTTCCTTAAAAATTTGTTCCAGTAAATTATGACCACAATCTTACTGTAGCAAATAATAAGACCACTTATCTTACTTAGAATAACGGCTCAACCAGGAGAACGAATACAATGGGGCCATTGATAAGGGAATTTGATTCTAATTACTTGTGGTTTTCAGAATAAAGAAAATAAAGAGGAAAAGTCTGACCCGACCTGCTTACTTATCAGGTCGGGTCTGACTGTTTGAAATTTTAAGGAGCACAACAACTAATGAGTCAATATCGTTCCTCTGGGGGAAGTTGGTAGAATGTTGGTGCAATGACATTCATGAAATGGACAGACCCAGAATCTATAAAATACTTCACAAGGTCCATAAGGGCAGATACAGTAATGGTTACAACAGACGTATATGTGATTTCTATCTGGCAGAGTAAAGAAACGATGAATACCACTTTTTGTTAATTGCCAATTTCTTTCAGATATTAGATTAAAATACATATCAAGATACTACCGCACAGAAGGAAACCAAGCATCCAAAAATTTCATAACCTGCTATCTATTGATTCTCAAAATACTCTTTTTTTCCATTAAATTTCTTATCAAACATGCCCTTAAAGCCAGAAATGACTCAATAAGTTGCTATGTTCGTTTAAGTTATTGTATGGCATTGCTCATTAATATTTTTAATATCTCTCTCATAACTGTTCATTACTACTTCAATTGTAAAATCTTTGTTATATGGGCCAAAGGCCTAAAATACGAAATAAATTACCCAATTGATAAACTTTCCACCCAATGGGCACTACACAACAACACTTCGCGCACGGCGATACATAAGGGGCCACTTTGGCGCTCGGATTGCAAGTGCAAGGTAGAAATTAAGGTCCCAGTCCGCCCGTGGGTACGCATGTGTTGATGGACATTTGATGAAAAACGATTAAATTTCAACAGCGTAATCACACAATGAAAAAAAAAGTGAAAATAATTTATTTTTGCATAAATTTCTTTTAGAAACATGGGCGTGGCCTTTTGGAACTTAATCACAATACCCATCTCCAAACGGGAAAGAGAACCGCATTAGAAGTGAGCCTGTGCTTTTATTAAATAAGAATTAAAAAGGATTACCAAATATTAGCGTGCAATCATCCACACCAGCAGCCTGAAGAGCATCTGCTACCTCTTCAAGGCTATCGAATTCATCATTAATAGCTAGACTTTTCCAGTTATCGGACATCGTTCCTAAAAGAGCAATTCAAAAGCGTTTGATGATTAAAGCATTTGACTTTTTTGGACATTTTTAGACATTAACATTAGCGGAATGAGGAAATATCTGACGCTTTACTTTGCACTCAAACACTAGTTAATCCTTGTTAATGTTGTCAAAACCACCTTGTAAAATTCTATACAATTTGACCTATAGGAATCGGTTTGACCTGGATTATTTAATAGTAATAACGCAGAAGATTACTCGAACAAACTAATTTGCCATTAAGAGGTCCGTCCAATTTTCATCAGCTCATAGTACAGACAGTAAAATAACGATAAGATAATTTCCCTGGTACAAATAACAACTTTGAGCCTCCAATTTGTAATTAATTGCTATTTCTATCGCTACATGCAATATTCGCGCCCTTACATCAGCGATGTGCTGATTTTCCACATGTTGGAAAATCGAACATCTCAAGGCCACCAAAAATTTACGCATCTCTGCCCCACACTTCATAAAAACACAGTGTACAATTATAGTCTACTTACACTGTACGTACGTACGTACGTACGTACGGAGTATATTTCAGGAATGGTTTAAGCGTGACACAGCATGTACAATATTTAGGGAATATTTTGTGAGGGCGCTGCGAGTAACAATGTCGGGGTGGCACAATATTGGCATGATATTAGGATATCTGGTTATTGCTTAATGCGTAATTGCTGTATTGGGCATTTTTTACACGGCTGCTGTTTCATAATTTTGAATTGCATATTGAAATGACTACACACGGGTAGGTGGGTGTGGTTGTATGGGTGTTACTATTTCTTTCCTGCACATCTAATCATGTGTTCCCCTTTCCGTGTAGTAAACCAGCATAATGAAATCTGTTGCAATAGATTTTTAGTCCAAAATTCTCAAAGCCTACAAGGTTGGACAAAGACTTCACTTAAAATCACTCATCCCTAAACAAACAAAACCTTCACTGTTAAATTTCACCCTATTTGTAAATTGTTATTTCAACCCAGACACATTGACCACAGGGGAATATTTTTGTCTTTGTGTTGAGTGTGAAAGTCAGTGTATCTGCAGTGAAATTTGTTTACTAGCAATGTCAGATTATAAACAAGTGAGGTAAAGCGCGTGCGTTGTAGAAATAAGAAATCCCTGGTGTAATTGCTCATGCTGGTTTGTGGCTTCTGTTGTAAGCAATACATAAATATAGACCCCGACAGATTTGAGGTTTTGTCGGGGCTCAATATAGAAATTGTATTGCGAGGTTTAGACTTAATGAGATAAAACACTAATAGTGTTGGACAAAGGTTGCCGTATATCTTGACAAAGATTGGCTTTATGTTGGTTTAGCACGATGATAACCATCCCCTCGATCGGGATATCGGAGCGATCTCCTCTCATCTCCCCCCAGAAGATGTTTTGCAACCACTACCCGTGTTGTAGCTTTCCAATTTTGATTATGTCTCTATCAATATAACAGTAAGCACTATTTTTTTAAAGATGAAACAGGAAATAAATTGTAAATATTTCAAATTGTATCAGTGACGTAGCTAAGGTCCTACGGGCCGGGAGTCAGTGGGGCCCTGTTGGTATATAAGTATGATAATATTTCTTTTTACGGGCCCCTCCTTATAGGGCTCGGGCTGGGACCAATAAAGGTGGGTGGCTGCCCCCTTCTGCCCTCTTTACTTACGCCAATAAATTATATTGCTTTTATTTGAAACTAAACAGACAAAGATATTTATTCACTTTTACTTCGGGGTTTGGAAATCAAATAGATAAATATATTTGTTAGTCACCGCTTAGAAGATTTTTAGATTCATCGTCCACAATAACAGGAACTAGGAACTAATAAATAGCGCATAAGGAATCAGACTACAAATAAGGATTTAGTAAATAACGTACAAGAAACCAGGGAAGTATGGAACTAGGAACTAGGAAATAACAAACTAGGAACTAAGAAATGAGGAACTAGGAACCAACTTCACACATCCGTCTACAATATGCAAGGCCTTAAAAAGAAGCAAACATTATGTGTGAGGTATGCATCACAAACCTCACCTTTCAGAGTATTTAAAATCTATACATTCATCACATAAAGCAAAAAAATACATTACGTTCCGCGAATCAGAGACGCCTGCACGCGAAAACGGCAAGGAGTTATATCTTAATAAGAGGGCCCTTTTTTATAACGTCTCTTCAGCAGCGTCGGAACGAACTTTTTTTTTTTTTTTGGGGGGGAGCTCAGTGAAATAGACAATGGTGGGCGCGTAGCACGAAATCGAAGGGCCCCTTTATGCGGTCCAGAGGCAGATCCTTAGTGTAGGGGGTGGAGGGGGAACCCGGTTCAACAACATGTTTCAAACAGATTGCAAATCTGTCGCTTTGTGGTGAGACTCCAAAAAATAATTAGTTTAGGGGTCAAGCAAAAACTTCAAAACAAACAAAATGGTAAAGAAAGCATTCAAAAATCTTCTTTTACTAACGAGATATTTTAAAGTTTGGCATCATCTATGTATAAACGACTGAAATCAGACTAGGTGTGATGTTAAAGCCTCAGATTCCTCAAAGCCTTGATGTATTCTAGCATATAAAGCATTTTAAAGATTTTTTTCAGGAGTGGGGGCGTGACTTAACTTAGATTGTTTACTTTTGATCCCAGAGCTTACGGGACACAACTTAACCACAGTATCATGATACAAACATAGGATTGGTATAGGTCTTGCACTTTCGGAATTTAAAGTGGTACAAAAATGTACAAAGTAGTACATAATTACAGCAAATGTACAGTATTAATTACGATGGAATACTATCTAATTGGTGATGAGAACCAGCTGACCAGTACACAAGGTAGAAGGAATGGAAATCAGCGGGACATATTTACAGCCGTAGACAATCTTAGTTGCGCTGATGACATAGTACTTATTTCTAGCTCCTAAGAACAAATATAAGACCAAACAAGCATTAAGCTACATGAAACAGGTAACAATGGTCTGACGGTTAATGAGAAAGAAAAGAACATCGTGCGCATTAACAACAAAAATGATGGAACAATCAAAATAAAATTAAAAGTTGTCCATTTTAATCAAATATAGTCTCTGTACTGCTCTATGGATGTGAAACCTGGAAGAACTATTTTTAAAATAAAATGGCCAGTGAAAATCACCAGTGAATAATTATATGATAGAACAGACACAATGGAGGATATTGTAAGCAGGGAGATATTTAAGAGAAGATAGAGATGGCTGGGTCACATATTGAGAAAAGATGGAGAAAATTATGCCATAATAGCCATCACTTGGACACTGGGTAGAAAGAAAAAGGGGAAAACCTAAATCAACATGGAGAAGAGAGAAGGGAAGAGACGGTTATCACAGGTTGTAACAGTTTGGGAGAAGCTGAAATAGTAGCAAGAGAAATAAGGGACAGATGGACAATTCCTCTAAAATATGCCTCAATTTCCACATCGGGGGAAAAGGAGTGGTAAAGAAGAAGAATGTAAATCTTGCTATGATACACTATTGTATGAAGAATAATTACATGTTTATCCTTCTTTTATGTCTGCTTGACGATCGGTCTGTTAATGTAAATATATGAGAGTAAATGCTTCATTTAATAAACGACTACCATATCTCTGTGGGTCTACTGCCAGTAAAGCCAAATTTAAAGTTAAAATGCTCACAGATTGTATGTTTAAAATAGCATGATGGTAACACATGTATATCTAGACTATATTCGTGAAAACTTGAAGCAATAAAATAATACTGTAAAAATACTTACCGGAACGCTTTACCCCTTTTGTATCACAAATGAATCACCTACAGCAAGGAAAAATATAATGATAAGGTTGGAGAGAGAGAGAGTTGAACACACAATTACAATGACGGGGTCGTCGCCTGCGTATTCGGTTATGACAGTACAAATGCTATCACGAAACGCTTAATACGACCCGGACGAGAACACAGGTACGACGTACGGACAGAGATAACATCGACAACCAAGTCAATGTCCACGGCCTTTGATAACCAGTTATGGTGCACTGGCGTGTCTACCCACCCCAGGATTGAACCTGGGGCCTCGTGGTTTGTAGACAGGTATGATAACCGCTACACCACAGTAGGTAGATCATTATATGTTTGAAATAGCATGATGGTAACACATGTATATCTAGACTATATTCGTGAAAACTTGAAGCAATAAAACAATACTGTAAAAATACTTACCAGAACGCTTTACCCCTTTTGTATAACAAATGAATCACCTACAGCAAGGAAAAATATAATGATAAGGTTGGTTGAGTTTCCGAGTTTATATTCACATTCGCGTGTGACAAACACGACTAAAAGTATACGCAAATATGGGGCCTTAAGAGTTAAGAAGCTGTATGATTGGCTAGATTGTAGAAAATATGAGTGTGAGGCGTGGCACATGATCCGTGGGTGCCTGGGTGAGTGGAGCTTTTACACTACATTTGAATTAAACTATCAATAAACAATGATGAAAAACAACTAAACAAACAATAAGCTTACGCGATTGGTACAATGTGTTGTTTATATTGACTTTGCAGCCTAAGCTGGTCTCCTCACCAGCACACAGTCATTTTAATCTTTAAAGAAAATAGACGACAGTTTGGAAAATGATAATGAACATTATCTCCAACTTCTCTTTCATGTTTAATTTAGTCACAAAAACATTCGTCATTATGCACAATTAATACTACATTGGTTTTGTTATGTTGTTTACGTATTGGTATGTATATCACCGCACAATGTCGAATGTAGTATTTGTCAGTATATGCGGCTTTTGTTTATAAAACTACATTAAAGGAGTACTAGACCGAAAAGTGAGGGCGTTTGTTTTTGCGAATTTCACAGCTATATCATCCACAAAAGATCAATAAGCTGCATGCCTCCATAGCCCACAGACGACGTGAGGGCAAAGGTTACTTGAATATTCATATTAATAGAAATTTGCTATGCCGTTGAGTGCTAGATAAGCAGTTTGATTTTTTAAGAACCCTAGATATACGCCCTCACTTTTCGGTCTAGTGCTCCTTTTCTCAATTTGGGCGATATATCATTAACGATCATCGTTAGGATTCGAGGGTGGGTTTAAACGATTCAGCAGCGGCCGAAAATAATGTAGAATCAATTTAAAACTCAGATTGCCAAAAATAACATTGGTCAATACGCGAAAATCGGGACAAGATTATACCTTTATTTTTGACCTTTGACCTTTTAAATGTTGTGAGGAAAACAGTACGGAGCACTAAAAGCAACAACAATATATGCGCAGCAATAGGTGGCAATATAGCAAACCGCATTGAATCGTATGGCTTTGATGGAGTAGAGTGAAGTCATACTCTCAGTTTGTAGGGCCAAACTATATTCAGGTGTGAATGATCTTTGGAGGAGCCATAGTCAAAGTCAATGGCGTCCCAAACTATTTTGGTTTTAGGCGGGTATAGCAGTCTGTTGTGATAAATATGTATATATATATATATATATATATATATATATATATATATATATATATATATATATATATATATATATATATATATATATATATATATATATATATATATATATATATATATATATATATATATATATATATATATATATATATATATATATATATATATATATATATATATATATATATATATATATATATATATATATATATATATATATATATATATATATATATATATATATATATATATATATATATATATATATATATATATATATATATATATATATATATATATATATATATATATATATATATATATATATATATATATATATATATATATATATATATATATATATATAACAGAAAATGATGTCATCAATTAGTTTCGCATTTTCGTAAAAATCGACAAATATTAAAAATATTCTGAAGAAATTTTGAGTGGAACTGGTATATGAAATAACATGACGGAAAATTAACCTCGGTTTTCTGCATTTTGTCCACATTATGGGCAACTTTGTGCGTGGGGACAAAAGAATTTGTGATCTGAAATATATATTCAATCATTCTTTGAAGCATTTCAGTGGTCCCCTTTTTTGTTGCACGAAACTTGAAAACAAGCAATTTTTTGCAGTTGAGAAAATGTTCAAATGTGGCTTCAGCACAATCATCTATTTAACGGATCCCAAAGGAATAATTATATTGTACATGGATTGCCAATCAAAGTTGTTATTTATAAACTACTATGTTAATACTACTTTCTTAATTTTCTAAGTGTTGTAAAGCACCGCTGACTGCATTTCTGTTTTGTAGAAACAAGTGCTCTATAAATGTGTAATAATAATAATGATAATAATGATGATAACGATGACGGTGACGACGACGACGACGACGACGATGACGATGAAGACGACGACGACGACGACAACGACAATAAAGATGATGATGATATGTTTCAGGTATCCTACTTTCGGTATGCGAATTATTGATATTTATCACATTATTAGAAGAGGAAAGTAATGACTCTTCGTATGTTCGCTAGGTCTCATAATCTTTGACAAAACTCGTTGGAACACTTCTACAAAATTTGAACTGATTTTTCTACTTTTAAAAGTTATTCAATATTCATATATGATAAATGAAGGCAATTTTTCGTAGTGGTTCTGCCTTCCGTATTCTCTTATTTTTATGAAGTAGGGCCTAATGTTTCATTCTTAGCATTAATTTGGCATAATTTCTTTCACGTCTCTAATGTCACCTACCCTTTTCATTACTATATCAACCCACGAATCCCTACTGCCCTAGGTTTGCCCGAAATCATAGTTAACAGTTAGTAAATCTTGCATGAACACAAAAGTATCGAATCTCTAGCCTTCCATGCAGTACGTGGTTTTTATATCATTCATTGAGTCACGGTCAGCCTTTAATATCTTCAAATACAGTACTGCAGTATAGGCACATGTGCGTTCTGTAAAAATGATTGTATATTACATAAGGAATCTTGAATTATTAGGTATAAGGGGTGAATTGTGTAGAATATCTAAATATATTGCGATTGGAATGTATAAGATGTAATTCTAATACTTCTTGATTTATCCAAAACCTTCAGTTTGAGGTTATTTTTTTAAGAAGCAAACACAAAACAAACTGCAACAAAACTCATTACGCCCAATCCTCGTTACAAATTGTCAGTCTTTTCACCCGCAGGAACCTCCATTTCAGCGGGTATGACTTTTAGACTGCTAGAAGCAATTAAAAAACCCATCACTGATAGTCCAGTGATTTTACGCATCAGTAATTACACTCCCATTCATCTATATGCACACAATGTAACTTATTGTGAAGGGTCAGGTATTGTGGATTTGGTTACTGCAGGACCAAGTCATGCGTGTAATGTGGGGCTGAGAATTCATTTGTATTTTTAAATTTTCAGTCTTTTCACCCGCAGGAACCTCCATTTCGGCGGGTATGACTTTTAGACTGCTAGAAGCAATTAAGAAATCCATCACTGATAGTTCAGTGATTTTGCGCATCAGTAATTACACTCCCATTCATCTATATGCACACAATGTAACTTATTGTGAAGGGTCAGGTATTGTGGATCTGGTTACTGCAGGACCAAGTCATGCGTGTAATGTGGGGCTGAGGATTCATTTGTACTTTTAAAACTATGTGAGTTATAAACACTGGTGAGTTTAGATGCATTGAACTGAAAATGTATAGCCCGAATTATTCATCATGCTGATATGCAATACAGTTCAAAAAATGTAAAAATGAAGGACTATTAACAATTTGCAACTCAAAACATTTAGAAATTCAAACTCCACATACATAAACTTACAACTTTTAACAATTAAACAATAGTTAAGAAACATGAAAGCCGGAAAATCAACTGCGAGAAAGCAACACAATTAACTCCACTGTGAAAGCAAGGCAATCAACCACGTGAAAACAAGACAATCAAGCCCATGAAAGCAACACAATTGACTCCGTAAAAGCAAAACAATTAACCCTATGGAGAGCACGACTATCATTGTGATAATCCCTTAAATCCTTGGATAAACATAATATAGGATTTTTAACTGTGATATCGCGTAACCAACAGAACGCCATGCCGAGGACAGATAATAAACAACGCGATTAAATGACAGTACAAGTTTACTCAAACAATTCCGTTTAAAATGTCCATGCTTTTGTGATACAAAATGCAGCACATATAAATTTGAAAAGAATACTAAACTTGACTTTGATTTCGATGCCAGATGAGCATGCTACGTTAGCATCGGTGAAAGAGTTGGAGTACGTCCAATTCTATATGGCTACAAATGCAATGTCTTCAAAATTTTGAGCTATCTTTGTAGTTTTTCAATACAAATTTTGCATATACTGAAACCTTCATCAATTTTGATCAGTCATAGCTAAACCATATGTATGTGTTTACATATCTGAAGACTGTGTTGAGTAGATTTGAAGCACTTTTCAACTTAATTACCTAAACTACGGTTTGGGTACCCAACACAAAACTGTTTCTGTTCTACGCCTTGGGGAAACAAATGTACAATATTAAGATGTTAAGATTTCCATATTTATGGAAAGGCCCCACACTTAAGCAATTTGGCGAGAATAAATTCAACATTGCTTAAGCTTTCATTTTATTTCTAAATACGCTTAGGCTTCTTTAAGTATTCTTCAGCAGTTCAGACAAAACTTCAGCCGTAAAAATTAGTATCAAAACAAGAAAAGAAAAGGAAAAAAGATCAGCTTTCACTACTCATTATCTTTCCCCGAAGCAATAACCTTGTATACAGCCAAGTCAATTTTTAAGCGTTTTGAATGGTTTTTCCCAGATTTATACAAGTTTGGCCCATGTTGCCATCTTACCCTCCAAACTGATGTTGGAAAATTATCCACTAAGGATTTTTAGTTACAAAGACTTTGTGCGTTTTAAACCTATTTGTCTGCTATATATGGGAGAATTTTAATCTGTCAGAACAGAACAGAATGGTGTACACAAACACACACACACACACACACACACACACATATATATATATATATATATAAATATATATATATATATATAAATATATATATATATATATATATATATATATATATATATATATATATATATATATATATATATATATATATATATATATATATATATACATATATATATATATATATATATATATATAAATATATATATATATATATATATATATATATACATATATATATATATATATATATATATATATATATATATATATGTATATATATATATATATATATATATATATATATAAATATATATATATATATATATATATATATATATATATATATATATATATATATATATATATATATATATATATATATATATATATATATACATATATACATATATATATATATATATATATATATATATATATATATATATATATATATATATATATATATATACATATATATATATATATATATATATATATATATATATATATATATATATATATATATAAACTCTTAAACTTTGATAAAAAAATTTTTCCTTCATAAGCGGAAATTTGTGTTACTTTTTGATATATTGATTGCTGTGTAAATATTAGTACTGTTAATCAACACTAATTGCTCTCAATTATTGGACAACAAAAACTGGTGTAAACTCTTAGATAATACTTTGTTTTAAAATACAAATGATAAGGTATACATAGTGATCCTTAAAAATTAAGTTTTCTACCGGGCTGATCACTTTGTCTTTCTGTACGCTTTGATAAGGTAAAGGAGCTGCTGACATATAAGTACACCCCATGCAAAACTAGGTAATTTCAAGATTATCATAAACAATCCTATCCAGCACACCGTACAAACAGGTATATACGTAGCCTATGTTGGAATGTTATATCCTTCCATGACGCTGTGTGAAAGTACCTTGTAATATATCCTATGTTCTTGAAATACGTTTTGATGGGTCATCACATAATGTTCCATCAAGCAATATTTCAAGAAAATTTTACTAAGTTCATTATCACGTGCAACTGTGTAAGACATTAAACTTGATATAGTCTTCAAACTACATGATTTCAATCAGTCAATAGATTTTCTGTATTGGACTATCCACGTAGGTATACTGGAACCACAATGGTACCTCCTTGGCCCACTACATCTAACATGTGTACATGTGTAAAGGCGTTGGGTTATCAACAGTTGTAAATCTAGCTTTAGCAAGCAGAGGGGGTGAGTGTGGTCTACACAGAAGCGTGGATACATTAGAGGAATGGTGTGCTTTGCATGTTAATAAATACTTTCGCAAAAAGTAATTCGACGTCGCGAAAGAAAATCCATAAGAAAAATATTACACTTTTCCATTATAGGTTGGCCCCGAGATTTTCGTTTCAAGGTGTGATCATTACCAATAGTTTAGTCTGCTACGGACAGACAATGCCATCATAGTCGTTTCCAGAAGCCCATTGTTTACCTGAATTCGTAGGGGACAAACTATATTGTGGTAAGTTAAAACGTCCAAGTTTAATCCATACTCGAACCATAAAGGCCCGTGACGTCCGTATCGTTTATCCGTGGTTTCATTTGCGTCAGCGCATGAGAACACATGAGACCTTCGACACGACGCCAGTTCATCGCAGGTTGTTGTCTTGCTCAAGGGCACAATTCAGCGTTCGCTGTTTTGTTTCTTTTGACTTTTGAAGTACTCTTTCATGTTACCTGTTCATATCACATGCTGACCAGTGAACTAATGCTGAACTAATGCAAAGGGCAGAGGATGTTCTTAACCCCCGTCCCACTGGCTTCTTCCCATTTCTTACAACCGCCCGTGCTTCTTCTCTTGCAGGTATCTCTGGTCACCCAGTTCTGTCAATTTAAATTTCACTTTCTTGGAACGAGGATGCTATGCGCCGCCTGAAGTAGCAACACAAATTAGAGCTTTTAAGCGAAGCTGACTTTACTAACGGAAACAACGACGTCATTTGTTTGTTATACAAGATCTTATAAGTAGTTTGAATGGATGGTCCTCGCAGACTCTGTTTTGTCAAAAGTTGTTATTGTGCAAAGCTAATCTTTTGTATGCCTGCTAACTAGTGAGAAACTACTTTCAGCACTCGGCTGCTCATATGGGAGTGAAGACATACACGTACGATAAAGAACATGGTATATTCATTGCATATTAAAGGCCAGTTGTTGTTTCTAACGTACGAGGTAACTGAAATTCAAATACAGTGTTTTGATTGGTCGAAACACAATGGTACACTGTACACTTACAACATTGATAAGCGAATCAGTATCGTTTTGGAATAAATTGTACGCCGCCACATTTTAATCACGACAGATCTCTAAGCCTGCTTACGATGGTGCACGTTCAAAGAAATGACAACAAACACTGGATTTGACCAAAATGACACCCACCATATCTTTCATTAACACCTCTCGAAAGATTAAAAATGTATACACTTGTGCAACACATTTCAAATATTTCATCCGTCAATTGCACACAGTGCAAAATCAGCATTTTACGGGCTCCACAAAGAATATTACATTTGGAAAGAGGGCATACTTTATTAACTAAATAACTATGCTGGCGAGTAGCTGCAGTGTTTGGAAAGCTTACCTTATCTTAGGTTTACCTTCAATCGAGACGAGCTTTTTAATTTGCAAATGAAATTAATTTCTTGCGAAATCTAATCACGTACTATAAGGGCAATTATAAAATTTACAACGATAGATATGATGTTTAAGATGCAAAATGTGAAACTGTAAGGGTTATAAAGGTCATGTATAATGTTAGCGTGGACAGCAATATACAATAAGTCAACGTTTCTGATTGGTCATACACAACAACCGACAACCAATCAATAGCCGCTGCTAATGTATAGCACACCGTACATACACACAATGCATACAAACATGTATTTAATTAGAAACGATTCACAACCAGATGTGACGTGGGAGATATGAACCTGACAATTTTATTGAGACGAGATGTTGCTTTAGGAAAGAAAAAAAGATGGTCTACTCGGAAACATCTAGTATTCGAATAAATGGATGGGCCTGTACATGTGCGTTAAAGGTTTACTATGGACATGCAACAACAACTTTCATAAATTGATACAAATAACAGTGTCACCGTGTGTAGAAAAATAATCGCAGGCTTTTGTTAAAATCTTATTTCCTCGAGGAAGTGAATATCATTGATGATTATGAAGATGATATCGCCATGATCAAAAGGCATGTCCGTCGAGGAAGGAGAAAGGGCTCCTAAGATTGATCCGACAAGATCAAAACACATGAATTGTTAATGTTGCTAAATGCTAATTAAAGATCCATCCATAATTCCAAGCAACTTTCGTATAAAGATAGTAAGGTGTCCTTCCAGACCTGTTGAGTAGAGGTTTTGAGTGATAGCAATTCCAGGTATTATAGGCATTTTGTAAGTCAATATCAACGACTTTTATACGAAGATAGCAACGAGACGCTCGTTTTGGATCAAAGCCTCTCGGCTATCTGGCTATGTGTATCCAGATTTTGATATTGTCTATGATGCTCCTTTGACGACTGAAACCGTTTTGGTATAGCGCTATCGGGTATTATATACACACACACACACATTCATATGTATATATATATATACATATATATATATATATATATATATATATATATATATATATATATATATATATATATATATATATATATATATATATATATATATATATATATATATATATATATATATATATATATATATATATATATATATATATATATATATATATATATATATATATATATATATATATATATATATATATATAAAATAGAATACAAAGTATATATATATATATTTCGTATGTCAACAACAAAGATTTATTGAAATACAACATTTTCGGGCTTTCTAAGACCTTCTTCAGTGTAGACATGCAACACGAAACTGTTAAGTTAAAAGTTAAATAAAACAAATGAAACGTAGACAGAGGAGAAAGAGCTACATCAAAGTACGCTCTTATAGGTGATGTAACAAAAACAGGCTTGCGCGTCTAGAATCAAATTACAAGTGTGTAAAATTACATCGCTACCTTTCTACACTTTATGCGCAATGCAGTGCGCGCAGAGGAGAGAACCGTTTACGTACTTTTGAAGTAACTAAATTGACTTAAAGATGCAAGATCTTTGTTTAGGCCTTCTGTTATGGTTTGGTATTTGAAGATGTACATGAGTTCAGCGGTTTTTCTGTATTTTTCAGACCCAAAACCACCTGCTAAAATGCAGAACCGTAAGTCAGTAATGTTGTGATGGTGTGTGTCTGTGTTAAAGTGTTTAGCAATAGGAAGGCCCTGTGTGTTGTTCCTGATGGAAGAGAGATGGTTATTATATCGGAAGCGAAATTTAGTTTGAGTTTTTCCAATGTAGTTTGCTTTGATGCACTTTTTGCAGTATAGTAAATAAACCACATTGGATGAATCGCACGTGAATGGTCCTGGTTTTACAATGTGTGTACCTACTTTAATTTTATTCCTGGTGTCCATATGTTTACAAAGATTACATCTGGTCTTGATGCAGGTCGTATTTCCTGACTGTACCTGTATGGTAGGGAGAGTGCTACGCACTAACAGCCTGTGCACATTGGGGTGCTGAATCATGATCAATTAATATGATTGACTACTTATGATGTGAATATTTTTAATTTTCGTGACTTATTATCTATCAATTTCCCAATTACCCTCACCGAGTTAAATTATTGACAGCTTGTTCAACCAATCACCGCACGAATATGCCTTGTAACAAAATATGCGTAACTAAGTATGACAAAACCCCTGCGCGGTACTGGTACAGAACAGCTAGCTAGCATAACGTGCTCATGCACGGTCAATGCATATACTACACAAAACCAATTTCTGCGCACACAGACCGAGTGACGACCGTGAACAAAACTTAACCAATGGGCTCGCTACGGGCGTTGTAAATCAGATTCCCGTTACCCAGAACGGTTAGCAAAGACAATTTTGTTTATTCCTTCTGCTAAAAACTCTAAAGATCCGAAGAAGTGCTATAAATAGATCAAAACTTGAGACAGGTCACATGAATATCCAAATGTCAATGCATTAGTCATGCACGATTGCGGATTTAAGTATTGTTTGACCCACTTAGTTACCGCGTTGCTATGGTGGGTGTGGTTAATTTTCTATCTCAGAGACGTTAATTCTTGTAGATCTTGGTATGAAATTTTCCTCTTATCCCGTATTTTGGTCCTAAATGAATTGATCGAAAGTTCACAAATTTCCGTGAGTGTAAATTTAAGAAGTACAGTAAAAAAGTTAATGAGTGAAGAATTTATGGCTTTCTTTAAAATCTAGATTTAGAGTAATCTGAGTGCGGGTAAAGTGGAATCTAGAATTTGTTCTATTTGGATCGTTGGAAAATAGGGACGTAGATTACATCATCATTTTAGCAAAGTGTTACGTTTTTCAATGCAAACATAAAAACGAGTTACCAACTTTTGTTGCCATGGCAGAGTATATCAAGTACAATTTTCTTATATAATTGTAATTATGTCTATGTGTACATATGTGTGTAAGTGTATATATATATATATATATATATATATATATATATATTATGTATATATGTATATGTATGTGTATATATGTATGTGTATATATGTATGTGTGTATATGTATGTGTGTATATGTATGTGTGTATATGTATGTGTATATATGTATGTGTATATATATATATATATATATATATATATATATATATATATATATATATATATATATATATATATATATATATATATACACATATATTTCTTTTTTTATATATTTTATTTATATATATATATATATATTTTTTTATATATATTTTTGTATTAATTATTATTTTTTTCTTCATCTTCTTCAAGTGTTATTGTTGCAACTTATCCATTTATATTGATGTTGTATGTTATTTTGTGGAGTGATAAATAAATAAATTGCACATTCGTAATCTGAATTTGAATAATAATAGAAACGGAGTTATTAGATTCCCGTTTACACGTCTTCAAGTTCAGAATCAATGTTTGCCTTGGTTCAAAGATATGTATATATATATATAATTCTCATTCAAATGCCATAAGACCTTTTTGTCCACCTCTTGCAGCCATTGTTCTTTTTTTATCGTGTAGCAAAGAGCTTAAAGCTCTTTGGTTTAGTTAAGTGGTTTAATTCCTTAGAGGTACGACCTTTTCAGATGGCCGTCTCCCATGTTTAGTGCAGGGTATATTATCTAGACTAGAATGTTTGGATAATTTCCTTTAATTTCCTGTACCTCAATGCAGCTGTTTTTTCTTCTTCTTTTTTTCTTCCGAATTTAGAGCTGGCTGGGTTTTTATTATTATTATTTTCTCTTTATTTGGAGGTTGGGACTGTTGATGGTGGCTGGGACTCTGTTGGTGGTGGCTGGGACTCTGTTGGTGGTGGTTGGGACTCTGTTGGTGGTGGCTGGGACTCTGTTGGTGGTGGCTGGGACTCTGTTGGTGGTGGCTGGGACTCTGTTGGTGGTGGCTGGGACTCTGTTGGTGGTGGTTGGGACTCTGTTAGTGGTGGTTGGGACTCTGTTGGTGGTGGTTGGGACTCTGTTGGTGGTGGTTGGGACTCTGTTGGTGGTGGCTGGGACTCTGTTGGTGGTGGTTGGGACTCTGTTGGTGGTGGCTGGGACTCTGTTGGTGGTGGCTGGGACTCTGTTGGTGGTGGCTGGGACTCTGTTGGTGGTGGCTGGGACTCTGTTGGTGGTGGTTGGGACTCTGTTGGTGGTGGCTGGGACTCTGTTGGTGGTGGTTGGGACTCTGTTGGTGGTTGGGACTCTGTTGGTGGCGGTTGGGACTCTGTTGGTGGCGGTTGGGACTCTGTTGGTGGTGGTTGGGACTCTGTTGGTGATGGTTGGGACTCTGTTGGTGGTGGTTGGGACTCTGTTGGTGGTGGTTGGGACTGTGTTGGTGGTGGTTGGGACTCTGTTGGTGGTGGTTGGGACTGTCTTGGTGGTGGTTTGGACTGTGTTGGTGGTGGTTGGGACTGTGTTGGTGATGGTTTGGACTGTGTTGGTGGTGGTTGGGACTGTGTTGGTGGTGGTTGGGACTCTGTTGGTGGTGGTTGGGACTGTTGGTGGTGGTTGGGACTCTGTTGGTGGCGGTTGGGACTCTGTTGGTGGTGGTTGGGACTCTGTTGGTGGTGGTTGGGACTCTGTTGGTGGTGGTTGGGACTCTGTTGGTGGTGGTTGGGACTCTGTTGGTGGTGGTTGGGACTCTGTTGGTGGTGGCTGGGACTCTGTTGGTGATGGCTGGGACTCTGTTGGTGGTGGTTTTACTCTGTTGGTGGTGGTTTTAGGCTGTTTGGTTCTATAGTCTTTCCTTCTTTTGCGCCTGTTAGAAAATAATCTAAAATCTAAGATTGTGTTTAGAGAAAGTTTAAAGTTTATATAAAATATAATATTGTTTGAACCATATGTTTCACCGAGCAGTTGTTTTTAATGTATACATTTGTGTTCATCTAAAATTTGTAAGTTTATATGAAAAAACATACAATGCTGCAGTACATGTTTTCAAAATACGTCAGTCGAAAAAAGTCCCTTTTAAACCAATTCTACAAAACTGTCCTTCAAATTAATCAGATTGTCCTACAATTCTTAATTTAATAATCAACTGGGTATAATGCATACAACCATGAAGGTTGGTTAACTAAATCCACTCGGAAAGCATTTTACCCTGCCTCCAACTTCCTACGCCTCTAAAATCCGCTCATATAACAACAACAATACAGTTCTTAAGCGCAGAAATATTACAAACATTTTAATGCGTTGAAGATTGAAACAAAAAGAACTAGAATGGTAAATACCGTCATGGTTCGTATGCCCATGCAAATTGACACCCATATCATATGACCTGGCCAATTATAAAAATGGCACCTCACACTAAGTCCCACAAGGCATCCCATGTCCCACAAGGCATCCCATGTCCCACATGACATCCGATGTCCCACATGGCAACCATATCCCAGGTGTCATTCCATGCATTAGTGTGGACACTGCTTAAAAACATGTGCAAATTTCAGACTAGAATTTTACGCATCATTCCACAAGAATAACTTTGCTTCAAAGGACATTTCATACTCCTTGAGAGATGCTGCTGCCCTTAATAAAAACTTTTTTTTGTTGGATGGAAAACAAGCACATGGTTTATTGACCAGCTTGTATGGAGTGTTGAACAGATCATAGTTTTGTGGTTTTGGGAATAAAAGAAAAAGATAACTTTTACTTCAACCAGCCCTGCTCTTTATGAGGGCCGGTCGAAGTGTTCCTGGTTTTAAGCAGAGCCATTTCTAATGTGTCCCACATGGCGTCCCATGTCCCACATGGCATCCCGTATCCCACATGACATCCCATGTCCCACATGGCATCCCATGTCCCACATGGCATCCCATGTCCCACGTGGCATCCCATGTCCCACGTGGCATCTTATGTCCCACGTGTCATCCCATGTCCCACGTGTCATCCCATGTCCCACAAGGCATCCCATGTCCCACATGGCATCACATGCCATCCGATGTTCCACATGGCATCCCATGTCTTACATGGCGCCTCATGTCCCACATGGCATGCCACCCCCAAAAAGGCGGAGTCAAATAATTATGCCTGATATAGCCCTTGGTGCATACCGCATGGTATATTTTCTATCATATGTCCCACATGGCAACCATCGATGTCCCACATGGCAACCATCGATGTCCCACATGGCATCCCTCCCTATGTCCATATGCAGTCATATCCTGTAACACTCCCTGACTGAGCATACTAAATAAAAAAAGTCTAGTCAGTTCATATACTGTAGCAACTTTATGCTAATAAAGGCGGAGTTTAATAATCATGCCTGATACAAGCGTTGGTGCCTAAATATTTTGAAGAATTTTAAGGAATTTAAATCTCCAATGCTACGAGAGAGACGCTTGGGAATCTCTGCAGAATATTAGGAAATTATATCATTTTACAGTTATCTTCTACGGAAATATCAAACGTTTTGTAGAATTTTTAAGGAAACTAGTTCTCAATCTGTATTAAGTGTCTGAAAACCTAACACTTTGTAAGGAAATTCTAACCTTTCATAAGGATATCTGATGACACTTTTATCTTTTTCTGAGGAACTCTGAAAAAACTTTAACATTTTCTGAGGAATTTAAAAAAAACTTTAACATTTCTGAGGAAATCTCAGGAAAAACTGTGGACGGCCGGACAGACGGCCGGACGACGAAATCGCCATTACATAGATTCGCATTATTAACAATATAATGCAATTTGAAAAGGTGATTCACAGACTCTAAAACATTTGATCATTCTCAACTCGAAAAGTAAGTTCTTCTCGCTGATTTTTAGATTTCCATAAACCTCCAACACCTCTCGTATGATATTTCGCTTGACAAACAAGAATACAAGATGAAATGGTTTTATAAGTTACAGTCTCTATACAAAAATACTTAAAATCTTTTCGAAGTCATTATCTCCGATTTCCATGCCATGGCGCAGGTGGATGAAAAGATGACTTCCGTTGGATAGGCCGCCAGTCCGTCTCAGGTTTACCCAAACCTATGCTGGTACTCATTTTCACAGCCTGCGTGGAGCTGAGTAAGGTGAACAAAAGTGCCTTGCCCAAGGCATGCAAGGAAAGGACACAACACAGCTGCTCATCCGGGAATCGAACCCCGTAATTCGTGTTCCGAAAACAAGATTCCCAACCACTGAGCCCACTCTCTCTCTCTTTTAGTTATCCAAATATCCCAATCTCCTTATTTCCATAAATTGATCTGGAATCTCCATAAGAGCATTCAATGCAAATGATGGCTCGTGGTTTTCAGTCAGACTCATTATTTCATTGAATTCTACAAATTGGAAATTATCAAATTTTCTTTTAGGGAGATTATCATCAAAGGCCTTCATATCATCCCATGGACCGTCACCAACCCCGACCATGATGATTGACAGAGGGAAGTGAGCTGCTTCCACGATGGCATCTCGTGTCCTCTTGATGGCGGTGACTTGTCCGTCAGCAATTATAACCAGTATGTGGTACTGAAGTAAGGGAAAGTTTTGAAGAGAAAGAAAATAATCACATAAATATATGAAAAATACTAGAACAATCAAATTTAAATTTGTCTGGTCTATGTTGTTGTGTTCTGATCACCCCCCCCCCTCCCCCTCCCACAGTTTTGTTGTCCTAATCACTTTCAACAAATACAATCGTCGATGAAAAACACTGCCCTGTCAGAAAATCAGAGCAAAGTGAGGAGTGGCGTCAGCGGGGTAATAATTCAGGGAAAATTAGTTATCGTACCACTCCCCTCCCCGTTGGAGAAATAAAGTTTTCTGTTTTTATCAAAAACTGGGTGACGGTCAAGTTTTGGTCGAGATTCTATCAACACAGGGAGTCTAGGCCCCTCCCCTCTAAAGGCGAATTAAATAGGGGGAAGGGGGAAAGCTGCAGGATTTCACCTGGCCAGTTTCATACTTTCTGCCCAGTTGGGAGGTAAAATTGGAAAATTATTTACACAAAACTGAAAAATGAGTAAAATTAAACAAATATTTGGTAGAATTATTGAAAATAGTTGTGATATTTGTAAAAAACTTTAAAAATTACAAAAGCTTCCCGATAATGAAGGAGATTTCCCGAAAATTAAAGATTTCCCGAAAATTGGAGAGTTAGCAGCAACATTTCATGAAAATGAAAATAACCAGTGCAATTTTAATATTTAGAAAAAAAAAAGGGGGGTTCTTTCACCTCCTGAAAGGTCACCCTTCGTACGCCCCTACCACCCTTGAAGCACCATCGTACGTAACACACTCACCGCTTTATTTATCTCCACAATTCGAATTGACTCTCGAATCAGAGGAGAAAAGTCCGTGGGTCCACTCATGACGATACTCGGGGTTATTTGGGTATAGCAATCAAGGACGTCTTGAAAACCATGGCAGAATCCGTCAGCACGAAAAGGGAACACCTTCTTGTCTTGGGTCGCGAGATCTCCGAATCCGTAGACTGGAATTAAACCATCGTCATCAAAGGGCGCCAAGGTTCGTCCAAGAATGCTTATCACCTTGAAGAAAAGTGCATACAGGTGATTGTAGGTACTTAACCGAGGAAAGCTTCAGCAGTTAAAGGATTAGTTCAGGGGTCAAGCAATTCTTATTCCGTTAAGGAGATATGTAAGTTTAAAGTGTGGTATCTTTTGTGTAGAAACGACTGCAATCAGACTAGTTGTGACGGCACAGATTCCTCATAGTCTTTATGTATTCTATCATATTTTGTCCTGCGATTTGGTGGCTAAAAACCATTAGATATGTCAGGAAAGAAGTAAAACAGAATCTTGTAATCCTTTGAAATACATTAATAATTGTCCAGAACGTGAATATCAGGGCGTCAACCGTTTATATTACACTTACTACACCTACATCTATACAGCAGGGCTTTAAACGTGAATATCCTTAACGGAATCGGATTTTGGGACGATTTTTGTCAGCATTTTGTTTCTTTGATTTAAGATAAACTTGATTGACCACTGGACTGATATTTTAAGATGGACGAATATTCACGCCTGGCGTATCGCGACCTAGCATAGCAGATGTAGCAGTGACACATGTATTAATTTAGATTTTATGTTGTTATCTTTTTTTCAATTCTCCCAAATTTTGCGGGTATATGATTCGGGGAAACACCACTGGGCTCATTTTTCGGGTATTTATCGTTTCTTTATGTAGCAATTTGACAGGACAAATATGGGACCATGTGATGTTCTGCATTGACCCTCAAAGCAATATTGGTTAATCCAAACGTTGTACCACATATACAACTCCATCATCATGCCACACTGCTGCCGTACAATAGTCCCTTCATGTGGGTGCTTTATTTCTAGTCGTAAGTAGTTGACAAACCGCTAAAAATTTGGGCAGAGTTTTCGATACAGTTTTGCATAACAAAGTCACTTTAATCGAATTCATTTCTCGCCAACCAGACCCTGACGTATTTCTGCATGAAATGTAGACATTTTAAAGTATAAAAGACAAACCTATAGACTTTTTTTCACCTTTATCAACTTGCTTAAGGTGAGGATACTACACCAGATTTGGAAAGGGATGTTCTAGAAGAAGGGGAATCCTAATATTTGGTGCCATTAAAAAGCTGGAGGGAGCCAGCGATTCTGAAGTAAAAGGAAAGGGAGGGCCCTTGGAGGCTCGGAGCAAGGGGCCATTGTACTATTGGCAAAATGGCACAATGGCCAGTCCATGGCTGCTGTACATCTATAACTACACCACTGGTCCTCGTGAACACCTTTTACAGTCTTGCCCGTAGCCACGAGGGGCATTTGGGGGAAACGACCCCCGAAAAATATCCCCCAACTAATGTAAGCAAAATATTGCAACGTGGATAATAATTTGTAATAGCCCTATTATTTTGTAAGTCACCTATACAGTTACTGAACAAACCTTAATTTACAGTACATGATAGCTTGTCTTGAAATTTCTACAATTCTTATAGGTATTATTATTCAAGAGCAACCCGTTTTCGTTGAAATAAAGCAATAAGGTTAAATGAATTTTCCCAAAAGATTTAAAAATTTGAAATCAACTATTCACTGATGATATTATGAAATATGCTAAGATTAAGTTAGAATGGAAATTAAGAGAAAATTGCATGCCCCAGTGGCGTAGCTAAAGAGTGGCCAGGGGCAATCCCCCTCCCCCCCCTCTTTTCTAAAAAAGTTAAATTTCCCAAGTTTTACCTTCAAACTTTTCCCTTCATTTTTTTTGAGGAGGGGGTAGCATGGATTCGGAATTTCTTATGTTTTCCCCCTGCAAAAAAAAATCCTAGCTACACCACTGATGCCCCTTAATCATTTTAATTGCCCCCTAAGAAAGTAAAGCTGGCTACAGGTCCATCTACAGCTCTATGAGCCTACCTATGTACCAACCAATTCTTTATATAAACGGAGTTTTACTTGTTGATATGGATTACGAATGTTGCCCTCAATAGAATGCAAACACTTCCCAGTAAAGGTTCGTTTCCCGGCATAGAAGTTGCTTTTTGTGTAATCGATACCTGCATATTAGAATAGAGATAAAATGAGATTAATATCAAAATCAAATCATATTGGTCAAAATCATACATAATTCTAATCTATCATTTGTATTATCAGATTATAGAAAACCCGAAAATAAAAGAAATATTTCCGAAAATGAAGAAAATTTCCCGAAAACTGACGCAACGCTTCATGGAATCAGTGCAATTTTCCGCATGTAACTAAGTAATTTGTGAGTCTCCCCCTCTCCCCTCTTCCTCACCCAGAGGTCACCCTTCCTACGACCCGATAGTGTTTATTAAGAAAAAGAAGGATCATTTATAAATTGGTCTTTGGAGATTGGATACATTTGTATCGCCTAAATGTAAAACTCTTAGAAGAGCCACGTGTTTTAAAGTAGAGGGTCAGAAAACCTCACCCCTTTATATATTTTTCTGCTTTGAAAAACAAAACTGCCCTCAGAAGTGGGCTAGATTTGAACACTTCGTCATGGGAGGGGATCTAGAACCTTCTCGGACCCCCTCACTTTTTAATGTTGGCTACGCCACTGCCCGGTCCAACTGGAAAGCGTTACTAATCCCCTTTTTTCCCTTCAGAATACAGAAGCAAAGTGCCCTTTCATATCAACACACATTGCATCCCCCACCCCCACCCCCACTCTTACCACTACTTCATTATTTTCGTCATAAGTTTTTACGGTATAGTTTTTACGTTATCGGCTTTGTCTCCAATAATTCCACCTTAAAAAATTTGGACGCCCCATATCCAAGCAAATTTAGGTACATACGTTTTATATCTTTCTTATAAGACATGATTTCCTGCACGTTTCTGAATACCCCTTTTCCCAATAAATTTGGCTTACTTTGTCCTATGTTGGTGGCTTACCAAATCTGCGCTTGCGTTTCTACGTCCATCCTATTGCAGAGTTAAAAATAAAGTCGATCAGACGATGCCCCAAATTATGTTTTTTATCCCCATAAAATTCAAACTTCTGCAGCTGCTCCGTAGAAAGCAGGAGTGGCGTATTATATACCGTGGCGGTTAGGACAGAGGGACCCTCAAAACTGACTACTTGACTAGCATAATCTTAAAGGCCATCTATGGTGATTAAAATGTGGTGGCGTACTATTTATTCCAAAACGATACTGATTGGCTTATCAATGTAAGTGCACACTGTACCATTGTGTTTTGACCAATCAAAACACAAGATTTGAATTTCATTTACCTCGTACGTTAGAGACGACAACTAGCCTTTAAGACCACCAATTGAAACTTGTATTGAGAATTACCAGTGGCAATTCTATAATATTTAGTACGATAGTGACAACGAGCTTTAACATTTTGACCTAATCTCGATCTCGTAAAAACGTTAGAGGGACGGGTTTTAAAAAGCTTGAAAATACCTTTAAAAGGAACTTCAAAATGTTAAACAAACAGGGGGATCCACCTGTGATGAAAAAGTAACCCTTCTCCATGCTCATCAAGTTGATAAAATTGAAAAATTCAATTCCTAAGAATCTATATAGGCAGATAGGCCTACGCATGCGGCTCCCAATTAAAAGAAACTATGTGCTGCTCTTAAATCGGATTATTTTCAGTGACTAAAATTTATGGCAGAAATTTAAGGAATTTCACAAAAGATTTTGAGGCATCTTCTCATCAAGCCATAAAATAGCAGGAAAAATATAATAGATTACATAACTTGAGGTTTATGAGGCTGTGACGTCACAAGTAATCAAATTTCAGTCGTTTCTCTACAAATAATACAGAACTTTAAACTTGAATATCTCCTTAACCAGTTAACGGAGTAATACTTTTGAGTGACTTCTTCATTTTGTTACTTTGAAGTCCTCTTTCAAAATGAAATTGTGTATCATTGGATACTCCTCTTTCAGTCTATTACTTGAAAAGACAATCTGCACCAGCTTGAACTTTTGTGAACAAGGAAACCAGAAAATTTATCATTGAGATACACCAGATGGTCCGATGGTGAAGAAATAAAGGGATATTCAGGGATATAAGAGGGATATTCAGAACACAATCAGGAAGGTCTATAATGACAAAAATTCATTCAACTTAAACTGGCCATGGCATGTTGAATAGCGGTAACAGAACAATCCACTTGTCACGCCTGATTGACTGTAAATAGGTTGATTACATCGTAAACCATGCACTGTGAACAGATACATTTTACAAACAGACAAAATGAATTATAGGGGAGTTTTTTTTTTTTGAAGTCTGAAATAACTTAGGCCTATGGCTTTGCAAATGCGTTTCATCGAAGCATGTTAAACATCTCAAACTAGCACGGGTGGCTCGCCATATAGGGGGAAGGGGTATATTCCACCCCCTCCCCCCACTCCCAACGAAAAAAAAGATTTGCTAATCATTGTTGAAGTTGTATCGACTTATAAGTAGGCCTATAAAAAGATGTTCGTCTTTTTGTCCCCTACCCCCAAATCATGATTTGCCTTTCCAACTGAAATATCTTACAGCATCTTACAGTGCAAACAAGCTTTAAAATATTCACATTTGTGTTGTTACACATTAACTAATACTGACACAAGAATCTAGTACCTATTAACATCATAATCACATTCATATGAACTGATACGTTTTCATCTAATAAGTTAATTATTGTGGAAAAGACTGTTATTAGACTGTGAAGAAAAAGTGATTGAACTAACTTAGGTCAATTATAGTATCACGTCCCTGGAAATCAGCCAGTGCGAATCTAGGCATAAGTGTATCTCGTTTTATAACTCGACACAAAGCAGGTGCTGCCATTAATATTTAATATTCCTTGTTCTGACATTCATTGTATTATTTGAATTAATTTTAAACAGATAAACCTCCCTGAAAACATGGCGAAAGGCTGATGAAGTTATCCCACAAAAGAAAAATTTCTCACCAAATATTAGATTGCTAGACTCCAAACCAGCCGCTCTTACGGCTTCTGTGACCTCGTCCAAATTTGTAAATCTATCAAGGATAGCTTCACTCTTCCATGTATTGACCTGCATCCCCAGATGAGCGAGAATTTTAGAGGCATGTGACAGCCTGCGCTCCGATACAAACCACCCGAATGAGAAATCATTTGATTGTGAATCGGTCGGGCACCCCTTGCTATTCTTCTTTGAAGTTGGATGTAACCATTGATAAAGTTTGATAGTAGCGAAACTAATCACGCAGATGACGATGATATGGAACAGCGGACTCCTCTCCTGCGCTGTCGGGTTCGTGGTGTGATTTTCGTCCATGTCAGGTATAGTCGCTACCAAAGAAAAAATACCCTTTCAGTATAACATTTTATCATTGACAAAGTGTTTGCTTCGAACAGCTACTTCGAAAACGTTTGAGGATTACGAGTGTTTCAGTCTGTACAATAGTGGCGTAGAGGGCCCTACGGGCCGGGAAGAGTGGGGCCCTGTGGTATATAGGTACAATAACATATTTTTCACGGGCCCCTATAGGGCCCAGGCCGGGCTTTTTTTAGGGTACGGTTGTCCCCTGCCCTCCTTAGTTATGCCACTGTCTGTACAATAGGGTGAAAAAGACAGTGGGTCATGGGTATGGGTGCAGTGCACGTGTGGGCCCCGATCGAATTAATTTATAATTTGAACTATCAGTTCAATTCAACTAACAGTCTATATTAACGCCCAGTGAACCAAACCCTACTTTCTTAGAAATGCGTTAACATAAACTATATAGGCCTACTCTCTTGTACATATGACTTAAACGTTGAAATCGATGTTTTCACGTACCTGCTTATCCGTTGTGTATATAGCTTAACAATCCTGTTTATTTGTATGATTGTATAGTCTGATAGTGTCAGTGTTATAGAAATGTTTCCCTGAATATGCACTCGCTTGTGTGCGTCGTGGCTGCGAGCGTAATTACTGTAGTACTGTTATACTGACATCGAGTTTACATAATATATACAATGTGAATCACGCAATCGACAGAATCTTCAACCGGGTGTCTTTTTATGACGTCATAGCAGAGTAGACGCTTTTAGAACAATGACGTAATTATTTTTAATTATTCTCGTAATATTGAGCAATGACAGAATGGACACTCGCGTTTGTAAACACACGTGGGTCTGTGGTCAATTGCGAGACGACTACGGGACGTGAAGGCTAAACTTAGTGAATTAGTGTAAAACGGAACTAATTATTCTAAATATTGAAAGCGATGATAAAAGAGTCAAGTTCGGGGTCTTTTTTGCATTAGAATGTTATAGATTTTGATATTTGGTGATGTTTTCCAAAAAGTACCATCTAATATCTCTCGGATGATGGTACTTTCGATAGCGGGTCACCAGCGGTTTTGGTCTTCTTTTTTTTTATAGGCCGATGTGAAGAGGTGTACATAAGGACATTTTAATAATTTCATTGACGCCGTCAGTGTCCCCCTTCCCTAACTCACTATAATAATTGTCCTCCCCTCCTTCCCATTCAATATTGGCTATTGTTACTGTTTTTGGAAATCTACGTTAAGAAAGGAATACATTTAACATTAAAAGGGAGGATAGGGGGTTACAATTCTCGAAAAAGTATTAAAGAAACATGGCACTATAACATATGAAGTTCTCAAAAAGCTGAAGTGTTCCAGCCGTTTTGTCCAAAATTGTAGGCCTAGGCCTACTCTTAATGAAAAATATATTCCCTAATATTTCCTTCAACTTATGATGATCTGCAAGAATTTAAACTGCAGTCACAAATGCTAAATTAACCCTCTTAACGGTAGGTAAGGAAGTTTTGGCATTATACGGAACCCCCCACCCAAATCCTATCACGGACCCCCTCCCACCCCTTCTGAATCCAAAATCCTATCACTCCTCTTCCCCGAATCCCAAATCAGCCACCCCCCCCTCACCCAAATCACGAACCCCAAATCACGAACTACCCTAAATACCAAAACCATATGTCACTGACCCCCATTCACCCCCATTTACCCCCACCCCGTGGGGTGGGGACTAATTATTAAGTATAGGGGCTAATTATTAAGTATAGCCTAATCTTAGACTCCAGATAGTCTAGGCCATTCTACTTCCATTCAACAACTTGGAAGTTCCAAGCACTTGTATGACACCTGATGAAATCACTCCACCTATTCAGTGCTGTCATGCAAAATAAATGACACACTATCCATTTAATAGTACCTCAGACTCCATAACAAACGCTATTTAGAATTAGCTATCAGTTATAGTTGTATAGTAAGCTTGCTGCCTATGGATACAACTAACTGGCCAACGCTAGTGTTACTGCTGTTAACGTGCGTGGGACCCGGGAAACAAACATTTCGATCTTAACAAAGTAAAAAGTTTCAGGATATCCCGCGGGAAATTTACAAAAACTTTAATCAGGTGATGTATCACATGACGGTGTGCGCAGAATCATAGTGGCGTTTGCGTTATAATTTGCGACTTCAGTATGACATCACTCTGTGTAAGCTGCCGTAACAAGAAATGACGTCAAAAAGCCATAAGAAGAAATGACGTCAAAATGACGTCATAAAAAGACACCTGGTTGAAGATTCTGTCGATTGCGTGAATCACTGAAGTAGGTGTGAGCATTGTTTAACATCTGCCCACGTGGGCTGGGCTTATTCGCAGTATATCAGGCACAATTTGATGAAGTCATCCGCTTAAAACATTTTCTCCAGTTTATTCAGTGATAAGCCAACCAGCATGAACAGTTGGGTCTCATGCGGGTTTCACTCGGTTGAACTGGGCAGGGGCTTGCCCAATCGGGAAGCACATGGCCCCATGTGGGTTAAGTGTGGGCAAGCAGGGCTGATTAGGGTAAGGTTTACATACGGACTACCCACTTGAGACCCATATGGGTTACACAAGGGCAACCACAAAATATACTGGGTCCACCTGGGCCCCGGTTAACCCACCTGGTACCCAGTTGGGCAACCTGGCCAAAACTGTGCATGCTGGCTGGGAAGTGTCTATAAACACTCACTTGCGCTCAACGCACCACATTCGATTCACACATATCTACAATCTTGGACAAAACTGTTGGAACAATTAACAACTACATAGGCCTATGTTATAACATTACGTTTATTTAATATTTTTATTCCGATAATTGTAACTCCCTACCCCTCCTCCTTTTCAATGTTGGATTTGTTTTAACGTCATTTCCAGAAGGGAATACAAAAAACAATAATAACATTAATAACGGTCAACATTGATATCCTTAAAATTCTACAAATGAAAGGATAGGGATTGAAGAGGCAATAGAAACAAATTTTGAGCATTTACGATTTCTAAATGTGGAATAATTTACAATAGGAAAGTAGTTCATGAAAGGCATCACATATTTTCACTAAGTCTTTCAACCAGTTTTGTCCACGGTAGTCGCGCTGTTTAAATGATAGGATTACCATCCATCTGTTTGGCATAGTTACATTACAGAACTCGCCCCTTGAACAGAACTCCATCCTGATTTTCTGTGCCTGTGGCATTTTAGTAACCGCATGTGGCGGTTTGCAATTTCCAGTTTATTCCCAAGTTATTCCACTCCGCGTTTTAACAAAATGTGCACTCTAAAGGTGTGAAATATGTGAATTTTGTTTTAATTGGACAAATTGTTAGAAGATTCAACCTTTGAACATCGAAATTGACGCTATACTTCGTATTTCCACGTAAATTCATTTCGAAGTTGAAGAGGCGATATCGTCATATGTGCACAATATTTAGAATTCCTTTCAAATTTTTTGATTGGTTAAAGTTTTGCTGCGCGATTCCTTGTCTCGTATTGCAAGGCATATAGTTATTTAAAACGCCTGGAAGGTCCTTCATGAGATAGCCTAAACGCGTACGGCGATCGCATACAACGTTTTTTTTTCTTCAAATCATGCCGTGAGTTCAAGCTCCGGTAGAATCGTTTATTTTGACTTTTTTCTTTTATCTTCTTTTTTTTTTTTTCTCAGTAATTTTAATTTGGTGACTATCATTGTAGTATTATAATGCTTAATTCATAAATGCTTTAAGGAAATCCTTGCATCTGATTGGTTAATTACCCATGTTCGAATGAAGTATCGAGACATGGCTTGAGCTTCCACATAAATTTCTATAAACAAGTTGGGAGAATTAAAATTGTTGATCAACAATGAATCTCCACTTGTTGCTTTTCAATGTGTCTTTCAGATCATACACCTCAATTTTACACTTTTGTTTTATACATTATCCCTGTAGTTATTGGTTTATAATGAAAATTAGATATTTCAACGCCAAAACAAAATAGTAGCCTATTTTTTTTTTTTTTTGCTGCTCGCGACCGTACGTACACGTATATTCGTGTTATCATCTTGTTGTTAAATGAATCTATTTTAATGTGTTAGGAGAATAAACTTGTTATCAACATGATTCAAATTTGTTTGCATTTTCTTTTTTTTTAAATTTTATGTCAAATTTATGAATCGGAATCAAGTAGAAGGTGCCTTGGTCTCTACTGCTCATTCAAAACCGGCTATGACGTCACAGGGGCAGAGGCCCTCGGCTGCGCCTCGGGCCTCTCAGCCTCCCCTGTGACGTCATAGCCGGTTTTGAATGAGCAGTAGAGACCTCGGCACCATCTACTTGATTCCTTAAATTTTACTTTCGCTTTCTGACAAAAACGCATTGAAAAAAACAAATAAGTTTCTCGTCACAGTAACGTAATGCGCTGTGTATGTAATTCTGCACGCACAACGTACATGCTAGTGTCTGGCTGTACTGTGCGGTACAAACAGACAGAGGATCGGATCTTGCCTCCACAACCGGAAGTGACGTCAAAACATAGTATTCCCTAATTTTTACCGTATTCTACTGAGACGAGCCTCCCTCTTTAAGAAATATCAAGAGCAGCATTCCAACAATAAAACTTCCTCCCCGTATAACGGCAAAACGAGAGGAGTTTTTATTTGAATAACATCAATATGTGCTATGTGGAGTTTTAGGCATACAGAAACTTGTAAAGTGTATTTCTTGTATATTCATAAGTAATTTCATTGAGTCATATTCAAAGAAGCATGTGTTTGCTTTACGTAAGTATGCTCGATGGTGCATAACTCCTGAAATCTAGACACACAAAGTGTCCTTACGCGTATATTGCACTAATGAATGGAAATGACGTTAAGCGCAGGAATGTTTATCGAAAAGATATCAAGGGGAGCAGGTTACGCCAATGGGTTGGCAAGATTTTGAAAGTCACTCAGAATTACGCTGCTGACAATGGTGCTATCTTTACGATTTCTGCACCAAATGAAATAATTAAACCAGTTTTCAGGGTAAAATTGATGCAAGTAAGAACTCCTTGATGTTCGTAGATTAAGTTTTTATAAAATTACAGCATTTTTTGTTGAGTTGTCTCAACTACCTGTGTGGCCGAATGATTGCGTAATACCTTTTCAACTCGTTGAGAGACTGTCCTTCGAACGGGATGAAAATGACCCTGGCAGTTTCATCCCGTCCATGTTTCAAGGGGCGCTTTCTTCAAATGACGCTCAGCTATCATGCCGAAAGGAGGATAATGCCTTCAACTCCCTTTTCAGATTTTAAGATGGATTTGCAATAAAATCTATCTCTGGTCCGAAATTTTATCTTTAAGGTTTTATAGTACAAAAGTCATAGGTCAAAGGTCACAGGTCAAATTAAACAAGTTTTGGGTGATGGCTGTATCTTTTGAAGAAATTATTTGGTATCTTTACAAATTGCATAGGTGTGTAGGGTTTAACATTCTAATAAAAATTTAAAATAATTGGAAGTCAAAAAGTCAAAGGTCATTGGTCAAAGGTTAATAAGTGCTTTTTATGCCAAATTTGGCAACATTTTAAACTAATAAAGTACAAGACCTATATCAACCCTATCTTGTACCATGGTACCTTGGTACATGGATTTGTGTCCCGTTATTTAGTCATTTACTAATTAGTTATGTCACTGAATTTCGTAGAGGCTGCAAGCAAACGGCTGTTTTGAAGTCTAGCTCAGGCTTCCAGGCTTCAAATACCCCCAATTTTGCACCTCAGAAGAAAAGTTTTTTAACATTTTTTTGTGTGTGCAGGGTATAATTTTTTTTTTTATAAATATTTTTACGAGTTTTATGACAAGGGATGCAAGCGTTATAAAAATACAAATTTAACAGAATGCAGCCTATTTAAGTACCCGCGCAAAACAGCAACATTTCCACCAAAAGAGGTGGGGGACAGTTACGTATCACCCCTACCCCTCCCCCTTCCCCCCTCGGAGGAGGGGGATGGGGAATGACAGGTTCAAGCAGGTTGGGAAACGCAAACTAGGTCAGGCCATTTTGGGGCTTCTGGGGGCAATGAGTGGGCGGGTGGTGATGCTAGAGACATGGATTTTGGCTAGTTCGAGGATTCAGTCATCCGGGCATTTTAAACATCCGGGACATTTTGTCGGTGAAAACACGCTACGATTTCTGCACAAGTGAATACCATGGTTTAGCCTACGTACGCACGATACATATATTTCAAATTTAGAAATAATCTTTTCTACAACCCCTCCCCTCCCACTCTCCCCCTCCCCTCCCCCTTCCTCCCCCCCCCTCCCCATCCCCTATCCACCCAAACAATCGCCGTGCCAGCGTTGAAGCAAAGTGTTATGTCCCAGAATTCTCCCCAATGCCAAGTACGTAATGGCGCCATGTGAGGATCGTCGGCAGCGCGCTACGCATTACTACGTCGTCGGTCTACGGCCTCAGTATTAAGTTGCGTGGAAGTTGAGTGAACACGTACGGACTTACTCCCGGAAGTGAGGTGCACCAACCAAGTGCAGTTTCCCCTCCCAACGTTTAAGCTTGGCAAAACCGTGCTTACGGTTACGTCGACTCCGAGCACGAGAATTGAGTAAAAATGGATCTTTTTTCAGATTTACCAGACCCAAGTAGGTTTAATTCTCGATTGATATGAGCTCATGTAATACACTAGTACTGAAGCTTTAAACAAATGTTAGCATAGGCCTAACGTTAGTACTTTTTCGTAGCTGAAATGTCGCAACATTTCATATGTAGGCCTATATCTTATTATAATAGTAGATGCGCGAATTACCAAGGCACTTTACTAAGCACGCATCGTTGAGACTACTTGGCCAACTATCACTGAATTTTGTTAACATAACATGACAACAAGATTACGGGCTAAGAAAGGTTAGTCACCCATAAGAAGCCCAAACTAACACCACCACCACCACAAAAAAAGGAAAATAAATTAATAAATCAAAGACGCCCAGAGCTGAGAGTAGTAGTATTAGTACTACGTAGTACAGGTCTAACTAGTAGTAATTAGTATTATCAATGTTGACTTTGAAATTGTGAACAGAATTGGAGCTAGCTAGCCACTCACTTGTTGTGTAATTAAAGTGGTTGCAGATACAGTGTTTCCAAGTAAAGTCATTCTTAAGCAAAATGGATTCACCAAAATGCGATAACTTCAGTCCTCACTTCCTTTGCATACATGATTAGGCCAAGGCCCAATAGAAAGAATGTCCCTTTTGTTTCATATTTTAATATAATTATGATGTTAGCTGGTGTGTACATGTTCATGACATAAATACGTTGAATTTCATTAATATGCATCGTGGGCGGGGCTTAATATTATTTTTCCTGAAAAGAGCTTGTAAACACAGTATATCAAGAATGGATTCATGTCATATTTGCTACACAGATAACCCATAGATGTGCCCTATTGTTTTTGATGTTGATGTCATGCATATTAATGAGTATTAATATGCATGAGACGGGGCTTAATGTAAAAATATTGAAATATTCAACAACCGCATGCCTGTTTTGTTTCATATGTGGTACATTTATGTTGTTAGCTAGTGTGTACATGTTCATGATGTAAAATTTTTGAATTTCATTAATATGCATAGTGGGTGGGGCTTAAAATGATTTTGCTGATACTGTAAGAGCTTGTAAATACGGTATCTTAAGAATGGTAAACTGGATTCATGCCATATGTGGTACACAAATAGCCTATGGTTTGTAGATGTGCCCTATTGTTTTTGATGATGATGTCATGCATATTAATGAGTAAATCTATTAAAGTAAAAATCTTGAAAGGTTTATTTTTTAACAACCACATGTCTGATTTGTTTCATGTTTGGTATATTAAGCTGGTGTGTATAGTACATGTTCATGATGTAGAACACTGAATTTGATTATTATGCATAGTGGGGAGGGCTTTATATGACTTTGCTGAAATAAGCTTGTAAATAAGGTATTTCAAGAACAGTAAACTGGATTAGTGTTTATATGTGGTACACAGATAGTCAATGGTCTGTAGATGTGCCCTATCGTTTTTGGTGGTGATACCATGCATATTAATGAGTAGGCTGGGCTTAATATACTGTACAAGTCTTATTTTGACAATCACATGTCTGTTTTGTTTAATAGTTGTTATAATAATGATGTTAGCTCGTGTGTATGTTTTTATAGTATAAAAATGTTGAATTTCATTCAATTGCGTAGTGGGCGGGGCTTAATAAGCACGATATCTGAAAAACTATGAACTGGATTCACATCATGTATGGTACACAGATATCTCATGGTCTGCAGATGTGACCTATTGTTTGTGGTAGTGATTTCATGCATATTAATAAGTGGGCGGGGATTAAAGTGAAAATTTTGAAAAAAAGTCATAAATGTGCAACTATATCTGTTTTGCATCATATTGGTATGATAATTTTGTTGGTTATTGTGTACATGCTTATGCTATCAACAGATGTCATTAATATGCTTGGTGGGCTTGGCTTTATGCGAAAGTGCTAAATGATGTAAACACCATAGATGCTATATTAGATTTATGTTATATGTGGTTCACAGATGGGTCGTGGTCTGTACGTAATGTTGTGGAAGTGATGTCATAAATGCTAATGAGTAGGAGGAGCTTACTGACAAATTCTTGAAATAGAATAAATTAGCAATCGTTTTTGCATTATACTTGCTATGATAATATTGTTGATTATTGTGCACATGCTAGTGTTGTCGGCGACGATGACGAGTGAACACACAATTACAATGACTGGGTCGTTGCCTGTGTATTCGCTTATGATAGTAACAATGCTATCACGAAACGCTTAATACGACCCGGACGAGAACACAGGTACGACGTACGGACAGACATAACATCGACAACCAAGTCAATGTCCACGGCCTTTGATAACCAGTTGTGGTGCACTGGTGTGGCTAGTGTTGTCAATAGGTATGTCTATCTTATTGATCTGCATCATGCATGGTGGTCGTGGCTTATAAATAAGCTTATGAATGAATATCCTGGAGCAAATATTTTCATGATATGCAATGACATGAAAGTAAATATAAGTTTTGCAAATCAATCAGCTTATGAAAAAGAAGCATCAGAACTACAAAACCTTTTGGTTCTGGTTATCTATTTTTATTTTTTTCTTGGATACTATAATACTATTTTCAGTTACAATTATTTTCAACAAATTTGTAAAATCATTAATTTGTCAATTTTCCAATTATTTTAATAAGAGCATAAAGTCGTATTACAAGAAACAAATATTGCCAAAGTTGTACTGCAAGGGATACTAGGATTTCACTTAGTCCCACTTGCAGCCATATATATGCATGATGCTTTTAGACTGGCATATTACAACTTTTTCATGAGTAGATAAATAGCAAGTACTGTAAGCTTTTTGGGAAATAAAGATATGTATCATATATTCAAGAAAGTTAAAACATTTTTTGACACAATTTAAGGCTCGCATTCATCTTTATTAGGGTAGTTTCAATATTCTTTTGCCAAATACTGTACATAAACCATTCAGGCCTGTAAAGCTAAGTTGTTTCCTTGCTCTCTCACCAGATGGAAAAGATTCAACAGATGGAAAAGATTCAACAACGTTTGACCCTAAAATTACAAGTAAATTAGAAATTCTTGAGTCTAAAGAGTCAGCGACTTTGCCAGGGAGTATAAAGGATGAGGCCTCATCTTTAAAGAGGAAACAGGACGACACTTTCGGCAGCGATGCACCAGTAAAAGAACTCAAAGGTTTGAGATGTACTAGATAAAGGATTAGTTCAGTGGTCAAGCAATATTATCTTATATGAAAGAGGATTTTAAAAGAAACACAATGTTGAAGAATGCATTATCTGTCTTATCTGTCTAGAAATAAGTGGTGTAGTAAGTCTACTATAAGGAAGGTTGATGCCCTCATCCTCACATTCTTAACAATTGTTAATGTATTCTAAAGAATTTTTTAAAAACTTTTTACTTTTTAAATTATTCTTCCTCCAAATTTATTCAGGTGGTAAATTATAATTAACTTTACTAGATTCTGTTTTACTATTTTCCTGACATATCCAATGGTTTTTAAGCTCCAAAATTGTTGCACAAAATATGATAAAATACATACAGTAAAGACTGGAGAATCTGAGGCTATGACGCGTCACAACTAGTCTGATGATTTCAGTCATTCTTACACAAATGATAAGAACCTTGAATATCTCCTTAATGCAGAATGAGATTTCTGAATGCATTCTTCACCATGCTGTTTCTTTTAAGTCCTCTTTCATATAAGACGGACTGCTTGACCCCTGAACTAATCCATTAATGACTGGTAGCCATAGCAATCCTTCTTGTTTGATATGCTTTGAAACCAGCTTTTCATTTTTCAAGTTTTATAAGCAATTTTACAAGGTTTATGAACAATTTTACAAGTTTTATGAGCAATTTTATTTCATAGTACGTTCGTGGTAATGTGAGATCCATTCGCACATGCGCAGTCAGTTCGTTCATTAGCTTCGCAATCACTTTTTTGATGTCTGACACTATCGGAAAATATATCGGTTGTAATCCCTCTCAATCAGATTTATTTTTGAATATTATTCAATATACTATGCTGTTTAAGGAATATTTTTTTATCTAATTTTTACGTAGTGGATTGTGAATTTTGTTCAGGATGTCTGATGTTTCTAAAAATGCTTCCACTATTAGTGGAAAGCCTATTGAAGCACGTTTCCAGGCATGTAACATGTAAGCGGAATCGGAGCCTAGTGTTAACAACACTGTTATTGACATTTCGAAGTCAAAAGTCGAAAATTGCTATGACGCAGTCCTCCCACAAGGGAAAGAAACTGAAAGCAAAGGCTAGCGCTGCTAGATCTAGTACAGCTACTGCTGCAAAGAAGAGTAAACAAAAAACTTCTACCATTTCTAACAGCGATACCAGCATCACTAATAAAGCGAATGTTAGTGAAACTAATGAAAGACTTGACAGACTTGTAAATATGATCGAGGGACTGATGAGTTCAATGGCCGGGCCCTTATATTATTGATAGGTTCAATGGCTGGGCCCTTATATTATCTAGGCGATGATGATGATGGATCACAGGATAACATGGACCTTGAAGAAGAAGGTCAAAGTGATAATTGAACAGCCATCTGAAGTTCAGGACAATACTTCACAGATTAAACCTAACGCTAAAGCTAACGTTACAGCTGGGACCCCCCTAAAGCTTTGGGGTTTGTGGCATGTTTGGCTAACCAAAAGGACATTGGTGAGCCAGTTTCTTATGAGTAAGCGTCTAGCCTCAACTACCTTTGGTCTTCTAAATTTGTAGAAAAAGGTCTTACAGAAAATTCCGGCAACCTACGTGTGCCAAAAGTAAACCTACTAATTTGGGACAATTTGAACACAAAGACCAGATCCTTGGACCTTCAGCTTCAAAGGTGCTAAAAGCCTTTGGTTAAAGGTCTTACAGCTTTCGTACACTCGTTTGAGGGTAAAGAGTCATTAGAATCACAGCAAGATGTACTTGGCTGCTTTCTAACGCTGTTTTTGAGTTACATTAAACACCATCAGAAAAGAACTCATTAAGTCTGACCTCAACCAAGATATACACACTTATGCAAGCAGACAGTGCCTATTACACAGTGGCTATTTGGAGATGATCTCTCAAAACGGGTAAAAGAAATTGATGAAGAGCATAAAAATGTGGGCGTCATGAAGGCACCAAGAGGAGATTTGGCAGTCGTTTTAACCCGTTGCGCCCTAGGACAGGGACATGAGGTGATGCACGCTACCAAAGAGCCGGCTGGTTTTCACGATCAAAGTTCCAATCACAGAAGTCTTTTTTAGGGTTTCCAAGGTACAACCCCACAACTTACAGACCGATTCCCAAAACTCAGAGGGAAGTAATCAAGAAGGGAAAACCCTCACTGACGGACAGCAACTCAGGCCGTCGAATGTAATTTTAAAAACAGAAAATAAAACAAGCACTTTTCAGGTACCTGTAAGTGCTTTACGAGATAAACTTAACATTGCATATGAATATATAAAGCATATTGGTGGGCGTTTGAAAATGTTTAAAAGTGTTTGGCAAGAATATACAAAGGACAAAGTCATTTTAGAAGCCATTACGGGCTATAAATTAGAATTTAAAAATGGCATACCCCCCTTGCAATTAAGAGTACCTGCCCCATATAGATTCAGTTTCGAGGAGAAGGAAGCTGTGAACACAGAAATTGAAAGATTATAAGCAAATTTAAAGTTATTGATTAGTCAAATGATCAAGATGGCTTTATGTCAAACATTTTTACACGTCCTGAAAAAGATGGTGGTTTGAGCATGATCTTAGACGTATCAAGCTTTAGCAAAGATATTTCCTATTACCATTTTAAAATGGATGCCTAAAAACAGCAATAAAACTAATTACAAAAGGATGCTTCATAACATCTATCGATCTGAAGGATGCTTACTATTCAGTGCCAATTGCAGAAGAACACAGGAAATATCTTAAATTTATGTGGGGCGGCAAAATTGGGAAGTTTGCGGCCCTGCCTAATGGCTTAATATCAGGACCTAGACTTTTTACTAAGCTACTGAAACCACCTCTTTCTTTCCTTAGGAAGATGGGAATAACAGTGATGGAATATATTGACGATACACTCATGATATCAAAAACAAAGGAGGAAGCACACTTTGCAGTAGAAAGAGTGGTTCAGATATTCTTGGAATTGGCTTTAATTATTCACCCCAAAAAGTCTGTTGTAATACCCAAACAAGAAATTGTATTTCTAGGTTTTCTTTTGGACTCTGTTAAATTGCAGATCAGACTAGCTGCAGAAAAGAAAAATGAGATATCAGAGGTATACAGTAAGTTACTGTCGCCATACTATTGCAGCTACAATAGGCAAATTGGTTGCTGCTTTCTCAGGAGATCAGGATGGTAAACTACATTACAGGGAGCTTGAGAGGGAAAAAACTTATGCTCTCAAACGCCATCAAGGCCATTTTGACAGATTCATTACCTTATCACAGTACGTACTGTATGCTAAAAAGATGTGCAATGGTGGTTTAACAATATCAACAAGTCACAGAACAATATAGCTTCACAATCACACGTGATGCTTCTGGTCTAGGTTGGGAGCAACAGATGGGAAAACTGAAATTGGGGGAAGATGGGACCCTGTTGAACTGCTGAGGGCAGAGAATAACAAAATTAACTATTTAGAAATGCTGGCGGCTTCTTTAGCGTTATGAGCATTCTGTTCAAAGTTAGAAAAGATAAATGTCCTTTTGTGCCTTGACAACACAACGGCTGTGGCCTACAGTATATGGGCAGCATAGATTCCATTGCCTGCAATCAATGGCAAAAGCGATCTGGGATTGGTGTATGTATAGACAAATTTGGGTCCATACTGCTTACCTGCCTGGGCGTGAAAATATCACGGCTGATAAGAAATCAAGAAAATTTGATGATCATTTGGAATGGATGCTTAATACCAATATACATGTATTCTTACAGATCTGTTGCACATTTGGTACTCCACATATTGACCTCTTTGCCTCGAGGTTAAACGCACAATTGAAGCGTAATGTGGCCTGGAAACCTGATCCGCGGGCAGAGGCCTGTGACGCATTTACATTAGGATGGAATATATTTTTTTGTTATGTCTTTCCTCCCTTTTCTCTCATCCTGCGATGCTAGCGCAAGAATGAATGTGACCGTTCTGAAGGAATCATGGTAGTACCAAATTGGCCAACACAGCCCTGGTTTCCACTTTTATTAAGCATATTGATAGAAAACCCTGTTATTCTCCCTAATGAAAAACAACTTTTGTACCAACCAGCTTCAATAGTAACATACCCACTTAATAATCATTTCTCTTTTGGTTTGTAGACTATCCATAAATCCATCAATTTTCCATCAATCAAGGGGCCACAGTGCTCTTAAACACCGCAAGAGCAGCCCTGTTATCAGTAGTTACACTTACCAATGGTTACACTGTAGGAAATCACCCTTTGATTACATTTTTTTCAAAGGAGTCTTTAATCTAAAACCTTCCTTACCACGCTACACAGAAGTCTGGGATGTAAAACCTTCCTTAATACCATGCTACACAGAAGTCTGGGATGTAAAACCTTCCTTACCACGCTACACAGAAGTCTGGAATGTAAAACCTTCCTTAATACCACGCTGCACAGAAGTCTGGGATGTAAAACCTTCCTTACATGCTACACAGAAGTCTGGGATGTAAAACCTTTCTTAATACCACGCTACACAGAAGTCTGGGATGTAAAACCTTCCTTACACGCTACACAGAAGTCTGGGATGTAAAACCTTTCTTAATACCACGCTACACAGAAGTCTGGGATGTAAAACCTTCCTAGAAGTCTGGGATGTAAAACCTTCCTTTAATACCATGCTACATTCAAGTCTGGGATGTAAAACCTTTCTTACCACACTACACACAAGTCTGTGATGTAAAACCTTCCTTACCACGCTACACACAAGTCTGGGATGTAAAACATTCCTTACCACGCTACACACAAGTCTGGGATGTAGAACCTTCCTTTAATACCATGCTACACACAAGTCTGGGATGTAAAAACTTTCCCTATCACGCTACACAGAATTCTGCGATGTACAAATCATTTTTTATTACTTGAGGAATTTATCTCCAACAAGAAATTTAGGGTTACAAGAACTAACATTAAAGACTTGTATGTTATTGGCAATATTGACAGCAGAGCGTCAGCAAACGATACAGTTACTAAATATAGAGGATACAGTATGTGTATTACCAAGAATAAATTTGTATTTTATGTAGTGCTGTCATGACATAACGATAATCCCAATATCTCTTTTCCCACAACATGAAACATGCCTCTCGCGACATATCGTGATACAAAAACCTAATACTCAAAGAAATTTCTGCGCAACTAGGCTAGGCTACTTTGTACTTTACAATTCTAACATTACGGTACTTAATCCAAAATTCAAGTTTAGGCCATTACAAACGTGCAAAATAATCGTGGAACATAAAAACAACTAATGAAAAATTGTGCTCCGTCACCACACACTGGCACGCGCTGATATAAGTTGGCAAAAAGAACAAAAAATTGGTCTGGAATGTGCCACTCAGTTTCTCGACGATTCATGGTCACTTTGGCTGAATTACCAAACACATGCATGATAAATGTAATAGTCACGCGATCATGTTGTCTGCTAGATCTGCAAATCTTTTTTTCTTGTATTATCATAAAAGAAGTAACATGATTTTAACAATTTATGTCTTGAGTCAGTTTTCTTGAAAAGTATCGCGATACTACGATATATCGCGATATTTTTCTCCACGATAAAGGATACATAATAGAGTCATGTCGTGACAGCACTAGTTTGATGTAAAACATATTTTTAAAAGTAGCAAATCAGGGAGCCATGGACTTAAAATAGAACTTTCAGCATACCCTGCAGACAGGAGACTTTGTATTTATACCTACCTAGTAGAATATTTTCAGAAGACCAAATTACCCAGAGGGAGAGAAAAACACCTATTGGTTAGTTTTAAAACAAAAAGCTTTGCAGAGCCATACCTATTATTCAATAATGTTTTTAAGTTTAAAAGTTGGTCTCCAAAATCAGATGTGTTTGTCTTGAAATTGAAGTCAACGAAGGCCGTTATTGTAATATAACCTATGAACAGAGGTTCTGTCAGGTTTGCAATTTGAAAGAAGTTGGAGATGAATATCATTTTCTCGTAATTTGTCCATCCCTTTCTAAAATCCGCTGTAAATTTATCCCAAAATATTTCTTTCAGACTGCAACTAGAACAAAATGTAATACTTTATTAGCAGCTAGTTCTAAATACTTATTTTTGCAGTTATCACACTTTATTTTACATGCAATGGAAGCAAGACGTTTGTTTCTTTCTCTTTGATTATTGTTTGTTGTAAGAACCTCAATCATGTACCATTTAATTCATCGTTTATGTTTGTGACAAAGGCCAGATGGCCTAGAGCACTGTAATGAATTGTATCGTATTGTATAAAAAACCTCATATGCATGTTTCTGTTGATACAATTGCAAGGTGGTCGAGAACAGTGATGCAACGAGCTGGACTAGATGCGCATTTGTTTAAACCCCACTCGATCAGAACATCAGCGGTTTCTAATGCTCATGTATCTAATGTTCCTATAAAGGAAGTAATAGCTCGGGCCAGATGGAAGAATGAGCAAACTTTCAATAATACTATAACAAACCAATTGCAAAAACCCAAGAAGGTTTTGCAACAGCTCTTTTGTACAGATAAAGAGCATCATGTGATCAAGTTACTGTACATAGTACTTCATTTACATTGTGTATACTTCTTTAACTGTTTCAGTGTCAAACTTTGGAATTTTGACACAACATTTACTGAATATCTGTAGGTAAAAATTCATGATCAGTTTAAAGAGGGATTTGCCTACATGTAAGAGGTAAATATTTCACTTCTTACAAACAAGTTGTTCTGGATGAGGCCAGAGTTTGCTTTAAAGCTCTCACATTACCACGAATGTGGTAATTATGAAATTTTCATGTTATGAAATAAAATGTAAAGAACGAGAACTTAGAGTACCTGTTTGAAGTTTGATCTTCATTTTATGAAAAAGTAGTGAGTGAGGGGTAATGTAGTATAAAGTTAACTTGACTTACAGTAAGTTTCTTTGGAATTTGCATACTCTGCCCTCATCCTTTGAAGACTAACTGCACATGCACAGACAGGATCTCACATTACCCCTCACTTGCTACTATTTCATAAAGTAAAGGTCAAACTTCAAACAGGTAAGTTCTCATTTATTCTTTACATTTTACAAGTTTTCTGAGCAATTTTACCGGTTTTCTGGGCAATTTGACTGGTTTTCTGACCTATTTTACCAGTTTTATGAGCAATTTTACCAGTTTTATGTGCAATTTTACCAGTTTTATGAGCAATTTTACCCGTTTTATGAGCAATTTTAACAGTTTTCTGAGCAATTGAGCAACTTTACCAGTTTTATGTGCAATTTGACCAGTTTATGTGTAATTTGACCAGTTTATGAGCAATTTTAACAGTTTTCTGAGCAATTTTACCAGTTTTATGAGCAATTTACCAGTTGTATGTGCAATTTTACCAGTTTATGTGCAATTTTACCAGTTTATATGCAATTTTACTAGTTTTATGAGCAATTTTACCAGTTTTATGAGTGTAAAAAGTGTATGTTATACCCCATCTCAATAAATAAACAAAATATGCTTCCAGTAATGTAGGAAGATTAATTATTTAATTTTCAAAGAAACAAACAAAAAATTGTCTTGGGTTTGCCTGTATGACATCACACTGTGCATTGTGAGGTCACTTTTAAACACTCGCACAATCTTGAAAATTCAATACCCCATAAGCGAAAAATGATATCAACATGATTTTTACGCCAAATTGTTGTTTTCAAAGTCCTCTATCATATAAGTGAAAGTTAAAATTTACGGGAATATTCCTTTAAATGGTTTTAAAGCAAGATACAATTATTTAAGGGTTCTAGGTCCTAAGTTAAAAGATTACTGTAGTTCAGGGGTCAAGCAAGTCCATCTAATTATCTTGAAGAGAACTTACCTGTGTAGCAATCACTGGTGTGGTTCATGTAAGTCTACTATAGAAGTGTCTTGCCTTAACATCCTTAAATTCTTAACAATTGTTAATGTATTTTAATGAAGTTTTACTTTTTAAAACTTTTTTAACTATTTGAATTATTTTCCCTCAAACTTTCTTTAGGTGGTATACAAGATTCTGTATAACTACTCTCCTGACATATCCAATGCTTTTTAAGTCACAAAATCGCAGGACAAAATATGGTAGAATACATAAAATCTTTAAAGAATCTGAGGCTATGACATCACAATTAGTCTGATTTCAGTCGTTTATACAGTAGTTATAGTATCTCTTATGCAGGAAATAATTTTTTTAGTTACTTATTCAAAGACTCGTTTATCTTCGCAGCATCTGCATGGTATCGAATGAAGGGTTTTCTTGCGGAGAGGAAAGGAGAGCGAGAAGAGATGCAGGATGCTCATGTGATTCTCAACGACTTCTCAGCAGAATTTAATAACCTTCCACCAACTGTGTAAGGCTATTTAAATATTACATACATCTACATTATGTAAGACCCATTTCTGATGGATAAGAAAAACAATAGAAATTGTACTTTGAAACATTTCAGTAACCTAGATAATCAGCTCCCACATTTTTTGTGGAAAGCGCTACGCACCATTAGTTTGTTTTGATTTTAGTTTAAACCTTCTAATGTTGACCTGAGATGTTGATTTGCCACAAAAAAATATGAACCTGAAAGCGAAAATGCCTTGTCCAAAATCTTTGAATCAAAAATTGATGCACTTGGGTTGTGTGATTGGCAGTGTTCACATTAAGGTGCAATTCCTGCACATATTATCAAATTCCCGCTCAAAAATAATTAAAAGAGGGGGGAAATTCTCTCCAAATTTCAGCATTTTTTTTGTATTTTTGGCCTTTTTTGGTATTTTTGGCCTTTTTTTTTAATTTTAAAAAAAAGGAAACTCCTCTTCTTTTTAAAATTCTCCACCAAATAATTACACAAGGGGGAAAAAACCCTTACATTTTCAACCTTAGTGTGAACACTGGTGATTAGGTTGTGTGTTTATTAAAATTGTTCCTGGCCATTAACTCTCCCTTTCATTTCAATAGATTTGTATATCATCATCACTTTGAGAAGAGGTAGGAGGATTTATGATTATTTTTTTTTGTTGGAGCGGAGGAGATACTGATGCCCTCAAAACTAATCATGTCAGCAATAGTGCATTCCTTGGGTACAAAAAGAAGAGCCAAAAGCCACGGATCAGCAGAGAAAGTTGGAAATGTGTTGAGGAGAGAAAACAACTGAAGGTTAAGATTGATAATGCCAAGTCAGTTAGAATTAAAGATATTATGAGAGCTAACTATGTTAAAAAAGACAATGATGTTAAGAAAAGTTCAAGGAGAGATAAAAGAAAGTGGCTTGACGACCTTGCTACATCTGCAGAGGAAGCAGCTAGTAATGGCAGAATGAGAGCTTTACAAGATAACCAAAATAATTTGCAATGAAAGGACCAAGGTTGGGAGTGCTATAAGAGACAAGGATTGTTATTTATTAACTGATGAAAAAGAAAAAAGAGGGAGGTGGAAAGAGCATATCGAGGAGATAATGAATAGACCAGATCCTGTTTTTCCAGTTTCTTACATAACATGTGACCCTGAAATAGACGAAATCAGTTCAAGCTATATTACAAAAAGTGAAATAAAAGAGGCATTTATGAAGCTAAAGAATAACAAATCTGAAGACAAGGATAATATAACTGCCGAATTGTTAAAAGCTGATATATGCACATCAGTATTATGGCTTGAAGAGCTGTTCAGAATTGTATGGGAAAATTAAGGAAGTTATACCAAAATCATGAAAGCAAGGACTGATAACAAAAGTACTTAGGAAAGGCAATACTACTGTATGCAATAACTGGCACGGAATAACCTTAACATCCATACCAAGCTAAGTATGTGGAAGAGTTTTAATCGACAGAATTAGAAACTGTGTTGACAGTAAGATGAGAGATGAACAGGCTGGATTTAGAAGAGGAAGGAGTACCACCGAGCAAATTTTCATCCTGCACAACATTCTAGAAGAGGTGGCTGAATGGCAGTCAACCATATATATCGCCTTTGTTGACTTCGAGAAAGCGTTTGACTCAGTGCACAGAGAAAGCCTCTGGAAAATAATGGCAGCCTATGGTATTCCACAAAAGATAATATGTTTGATTAAAGCATTATATGAATACAATGGATGTGCACTTATAGATGGTGGTGTGAAATCTGAATGGTTTCAAGTCAAAAGTGGTGTAAAGCAAGGTGATGTAATGTCAGGGTTCCTTTTTCTGATGGTGGTAGACTGGGTGATGAGGAAAACTTCTGATTATAACAGGAATGGAATTGGTCGGAAGTTCATGTCAACCCTTGAGGACTTAGATTTTGCTGATGATATTGCTCTACTTTTATTTACATATGAACATGTGCAAACCAAAGTGACCAGGCTCAATCAGTATGCTGCACAAACTGGGCTAAGAATTAATAAGGGTAAGACAGAGCTCATGAAAGTTAACAGCAAATGTGCAAACAAAGTTTATATCGATAGCCAACAACTAAATGAAGTAAACAAGTTTAGATACCTTGGTGCAACAGTAAGCTTACAAGGTGGTGGCAAGGAAGATATCCAAAACAGAATCTCTAAAGCAAGAGTAGCATTTATGAAGTTAAATAAGATATGGAACTCAAGCACATTCTCAATATGTACAAAAATATGACTATAATTCTTGTTAAGTCTGTACTCTTGTATGGTTGCGAGACATGGAGAGTTAATGTAGCAGATAATAAAAAGCTGGATACATTTATTTTCAAATGGTACAGGAGAATTTTGAAGATGAGATGGCCATATGTAATATCTAACGATGAAATACTGAGAATCGCTCAACATGACAAAATTAGCACTGAAGTAAAAAGAAGATGGAGGAGGATTGGTCATGTGATGTGCATGAGCACTATTTAGCACTGTGTGACAGCTATGACGTGGAAACCAGAGGGGAGAAGGAAAGTTGATCATCCTAGAATGACCTGCAGAAGGACAGTCGAGAAGGAGAGGAAAGTGATGGGATGGAGCTCGTGGACAGAAGCCAGACAAGTTATTTCTAGATCTATTGGATGGCGTGTCTATTATGTTCAAGATTTCATCATGCATCACACACACGTTTCGTAGTTCAGCCAACGTGACCAAGAATCATCGAAGTGAATGGCATGTTCTGGGCCAATTTTGTGTTCTTTCTGCCAGCTTATATCGGAGCATGCCAGTGTAGGATGAAGGAGCACGATTTTATATAAGTCTTTTTATGTTTCATGATATTTTTGCATGTTTTTTAAGTTGATTTAAAAACAATCATGACCTAAAACTTGACTTCTAGATTTACTACCATAGCATTAGTACTGTAACGTACAAAGTAGCCTAGCCTACTATCGTAGCATTAGTACCATAATGTACAAAGTAGCCTAGCCTAGTTGTGCGAAAATGTCTTAGTTCTGTATTAGTTTTTGGTATAGCGATATGTTTTAAAAGGCAGATTTCATGTTGTGGGGAAGAGATATCGCGATAAAATCGACGTATCGTGACAGCGCTTTGTCAAAATCACATTTTTGCATGAAAAGAAGGCAAACCAATTAAAAATACCATGTGATATAGGTTTCTGAATAAGCTGGTTGCAATTGTCTCTCACATGGTAAATATATTCCAGAAGCTGACCAGCTGGTTGGGTACATGACTAAGATACTGAAGGCTCCAGGTTCAAGCCTCATAAAGATTCTTCCAACAATTCTATTTAAGCAGAATGGTGTGTATACATGAAAGGCAGAACTTTGGTCTTCTTCATTATCACACCCTCCCTACCAATTCTCTGAAGAAGGTGGTTAACGACCGGACGAACAGCCTGGTCCCTCAAACAAACACACCAAGATACATTCTTTGGAACAGGAACTCACCACCGCTGCTTTGAAAAACATTCATTTTATTTTTAGGAGAAACTGTGACCACTTGTTAGTAAGGGTCCACGTCACAAAGGCTCTATGGGTCGGTCGTACGACGGAGGCCGACCCGTCGCCAACCCAACCAAACACCACAAACGCGACGCACAACTTGTTATGTCCTGAAGGTCACAACAGGAAGGTGATATACAGTATTGCGCAACATACAGGGAGGTTTTGAAGCCTGAGCCTCAGTCTAACCTGTAAGGATGAGGATGGTTCACAAACCTCGCTATATCTTGGGCAATTTATCACTTTCCGTCACAACAGTCAAATCTTTCAACTGTTCTATAAATTTACCTAGATAGCAGTGACATGGATGGAAAGTGAAAGGGTATTGTGCATATGATTAGGTATTTATAGCTGAGGGTGGGGGAAGGGAGAGACAAAATGTGAGAATATCATGAAATTTAACTGGGTGGGTATTCCTAAGGATACATTATTATACCTGCTGCCAAGCTGATACTTTAGAGAAAATTCTCCCAAGCATCCTCTGGCCTTATTTTGAACTATCAATTTAATTGGGTGAATATCGAGATATAATCAAACTATGGATTACAAAGAAATCATGGTGTTTAGTTTTTGTATACATAGCTTCTAATGTGTTATTATTTTCCCCTTTTTTTCACAGTGAAAGACTGGCTTATTACGGTGTGTTTGATGGTCACTGTGGCCGCGTGCATCCCAGCATGCATCAAAGGTCCTCCATAAACACCTCATAGCAAAGTTTCCGCAACAAAATGTGGTGAGTCTTGACAAGGAGATCAAGAAGTGTTTGATCGATACTTTCAAGGCTACCGATGACGAATTCCTGAAGATGGCATCTGCACAGTGAGTATCTGTAGAATTATTGCAGTTGCTTTCAGAATTGATTATTTTACTTCCACCCTGCCTACCTGCATAATTTGTATGAAAATATATTTTTGTAGTTAATTACCTTCCTTTTTCATGTGCTGATTAACCTCTCCAATCGTGCTGGCTTAAGTTCAACTCACATCCGTAAGTCCATTCGTCATGAAAACTTGATGAGTGGAAATTTTCTACTAACATGCAGACTTGGTGAGTGGGTAGATTATCGTACTATACTACCACTGTGCCACCCATCTTCATGATAGTTGTATGCTGTCACATCCTGCAGTGTAAACTGCCTTTCTGATTAATCTGTCGATCAACTTTCCTAGATAGAGGCTATATTTAAAGAAAGTTTCTCCAATTGTCAAAAAAGTTGGCACTTGGGACTTAAAAGCATCAAAGAGTTTTTCGTATCGTATGATATTGGTTTCTCATAACATGCAATTTCACAAAGTGGTATTGCGAGCCAATCAAATCCTTGAGGCTGCAACTAGAGAAAGCACCCTAAACTTGACTGGACCGAGACATGCGGGAAGCAAGTGCACACCATTTTATTCACTTGCCCGCTGGGCAGATACATGCGCAGAAATGCTTGCCCGGAAACAAAATGCCTGACAATAATTACGATAATATTGGTTGTTATGCACATTATGGTAAATTATTTCTTATGCCAATATTTACTGAGAATGCTGTATAAATAATAAGAGACTTACACTTACCAAAAAACAGTGGAAATTGTAATCCTTATATCCTATACAAATATAAAGCAATAACAGGCTTCATAAAAGCAAAAAAGAAAAATGGAGGTTCAATAAACTTTTGCGTAAACAAGTGGCAAAGGCAGGTCAAGTTCGCCATGTAGCAGTACAGTATACAGCATACGGTATGCCCTCTACAATACTGTATGTGTACATGGAACAGGTATTGGACCCATTGCGTGTGGTGCATTAACACAGCAGATGAGACCTCAGCAAGAAACAGTGACTGGATATAAATATGCATGAGATTTTTTTACGCGAGATATGATTGGTTGAAAGGAACAAGCCTCGCTAGCAAAACAGACGCATTGTGCACATGTACAACCACCTATAGTGATCATATATATATATGTTTTGTGTACATGTGCGATATATGTTTACATACGCCTTATGTATGGGTGCATGTATGATGTTGTTATGGCGAGGTTTGAGATCATTTAGTAAGATAACAAAATATTTTGGCTTCCAAATAAATGGAACATAAGTCTGGATGAAGTTATTTTCTGGGCATTTCCATCAGTTATATTGTAGTAATATAATCTGTTTAATAAATTAAGTTTTTAAAGGAAATTTACTGTATTGTTTGGATCAATTTATGGTTGCCCAGCGGGCATATCAACTTGCTCGGACATAAATATTAGTTGCCCCAGGCGTCTGTACAGCCAATTTGTCGAACGCTGTCTACAAGGCTGTGGAAAAATCTCTTGCATGAATCTCTCTGGAACCTCCAGGATCTCAGTCATGCGCTCTACCAACTGAGCTACCTGTCCACCTCAAAGAGAGATTTTATGATATAACACTCTGAAGAAATTTGATCTGTGACCACTTAAAAGTCATAGTCATTAAGACACTATATTAGCAGTCTTAATCCTTGACTGGCTACATTGTTTTCCTATTAATTGTGGGACTTGACCTACAGTACGTGTGGCACTATTCAATTTTGTTCCAGCTGCCCTGGTTAAGCTTACGACAAAGCAATCGGAAGGCAAATCCTCTTGTTGGAAGACCGTAGACCAACCAGTAAAGACCGCTCTGGCCACTGATTGTCCAAATTGTTGAGCTTAACTTGATTGTCATACGGGTCAAACTCCTTGCATTCTTGGATGATATCAAACATGAAAGTCTATGCATATGTTACTAGGTGGGTACAGTAGGTTGTGATGTAATAACTGTAAAAGGTTAGGAATTTAAATCATTTTTTTGCTTTTCTAGTTTGTCTGTAATAATTAGGAGGGAGACATACAATGAATTTATTCTCTGCTAAGAAATTGCCAATAGAAATCTCTGCTCTATGAAAGCCCATGAGGGGATTATTAGGTCAATTCACAATGACTGTCATTTTTGAGGAACCGGGAGAGACTGTTTCCATCAATAACACAGGTTTTACTCTTTTTTTTTTTTTGAGAAAAAAGATATTAACCTACAACAGTTTTTTGTGCTAATCAGAAATTTTGAGGATAGCCATCTGAAAAAAGCCTTATTAGAGGTCCGCCTGCCTATCACTTTTACCGCACCATCCCATTGATGGTGACAGACTTTTCCACACTTTGTCAAGGTTATTTATTCACAGGAAGGCCACACTTTGTCAAGGTTATTTATTCACAGGAAGGCCTCACTTTGTCAAGGTTACTTATTCACAGGAAGGCCACACTTTGTCAAGGTTATTTATTCACAGGAAGGCTACACTTTGGGAAGTTGCTTATTCACAGGAAGGCCACACTTTGTCAAGGTTATTTATTCACAGGAAGGCCTCACTTTGTCAAGGTTATTTATTCACAGGAAGGCCACACTTTGTCAAGGTTATTTATTCACAGGAAGGCTACACTTTGGGAAGTTGCTTATTCACAGGAAGGCCTCACTTTGTCAAGGTTATTTATTCACAGGAAGGCCACACTTTGTCAAGGTTATTTATTCACAGGAAGGCTACACTTTGGGAAGTTGCTTATTCACAGGAAGGCCACACTTTGTCAAGGTTATTTATTCACAGGACGCCACACTTTGTCAAGGTTATGTATTCCAAACTTTGTCAAGGTTATTTATTCACAGGAAGGCCACACTTTGTCAAGGTTATTTATTCACAGGAAGGCTACACTTTGTCAAGGTTATTTATTCACAGGAAGGCCTCACTTTGTCAAGGTTATTTATTCACAGGAAGGCCACACTTTGTCAAGGTTATTTATTCACAGGAAGGCCACACTTTGTCAAGGTTATTTATTCACAGGAAGGCCACACTTTGTCAAGGTTATATATTCACAGGAAGGCCACACTTTGTCAAGGTTATTTATTCACAGGAAGGCCACACTTTGGCAAGGTTATTTATTCACAGGAAGGCCACACTTTGTCAAGGTTATGTATTCACAGGAAGGCCACACTTTGTAACATGTATCAGATCATACTCATGAAAACCTAAAATATAAATTTTTTCAATTCTGCATGTTTCAAATATAATATGACAAAGTTGGGACTTTCTTGTTTTTTATACATGTTTGTGTGTGATTATTTTCACAATGCCTATTAAATTATACATTTATAACAGTTAGGAGTACTGGTAATGAAATATTTATCCAAGAATAAAATTAGCCCTCTTTCCCATGGAGGAAGTGAGTGAGGGGAAGAGTTGAAAGAAGGGTAGCTGTACATTCCATGCCCCCTCTTGGTCACTCTGGAATTTCTAGTTTTAAGAGGTTATTTGATTGCATCCCACTCATGTTTCTTCATTGGTTCTTGCCCTCCCCCCTCTCCTGCTACCTGTGTTTACACAACAGGGTATCTTTGCATTTCTGGTGGGGTTTTGCATTCTTTTTTTAAATTCATTAAATTCAGATATGGATTTTGGGTATAAAGATATTATTCACTCACCTTGGACTGGTAATGTATAGCAGCTGTGCCTCTACCCTACTGCATTTTAAGAATTTGAATGGCTGTTTCAACAAAGTCAAATTGAATGCAGTTACCTCCGCTGACAAAGTTGGATGGAGGTTATGTTGTAGCCTCTTGTTTGTTTGTCTGTTTGTCCTCAAGATATCTCAAAAACTGATGATTGGGTTTTGATTAAACTTGGTGTGTGGTGTTACTGCTTCAGGAAGAAGTGGTCAAAATGTTGACATATTGGAACAGGGGAAGAGCATAAATAGAGAAGTGGGGATGTTTTAGGATGAGATCTGTAAAGACTTAGTTGAAACTTTCTACTGGAATTTGCTGAACAATGAATTCATGCTCTGAATGAAAATCCAAGCAATCTATTATCTGGAATCTAAAGTAATAAAATCAAGTGATTGGGTATCAAACAAAATCAATTGGTTTTTGGCATGAAAAGAAAATGATGGAATGTAAACCTTGTCTGGAAGGAGCTCAAACAATAAATGCTTAGCCTGAATAAAACTGAAAACAGTGATATCAGCTTGGAAGAAATCAGTTAGAAGGTACTGTAGATAACCCTGAAGTGTATAGAATGCAAAGAGGCAATACTGATTAAAAGTGAGAAAGAGATTATTTTGGGATAAAACTGAGTGGGTCTAAGATTCATGAAGTAGGTTGTATGGGCGGGTGGTGAGGGGAGGGGGAGGGGGGAATTAACAAAATATTAGACATATTGGAACTGCAAAGCAGGCGAAGGTGTGCACTAAAATTCTAGTTAAAAACTGTTCATCATGAACTATTGTTGCCTACATCTCGAAACGCCTTTTTCCTTGCACAAGAATGCATCGAAAACTTGAGATGACACTGTTTCTTTTCCTTTGTATCTTTTCAGGAAACCAGCGTGGAAGGATGGGTCTACAGCATTGTGTGTGCTGACGGTGAACAATACCCTGTACATTGCAAACTTAGGTGATAGCAGGGTACTGTAGCAGACTCTTGTGAACGATCATTCTCTTTTTTCTGAAAACTGAAGGATCAATGCATTGTGGGAAATTAGATCACAAGAAGTTTAAATGAGACATTAAATCTGATACAATCTTATGTGATAGTGGAATAAAATCTAGCAATCTTCCAAAAATAGCATGTCAAGATCTTATTCCTATCTCAAGTTATTCATGTTTGAGGTTGACACATGTAGGCAGCCATTTTGTTCCATATTGCATTGAATTCTTGTGACACTATTTCCTGAACAAGGGCATAAGATTTATAATGTATTACTTTATAAATTGTATTAAAGAATGATATTCCAAAATGATTTTAAAAAACTTGGGATAGATTATAAAGAAATACAAAGCATTGCAACATCCTGCTGGGCTGATGATATATTTTGTTCTGCATGTTCCAAAATCAAAATAGCAGCTTCCATAGTAGTAGCATTAAATGTTTTAATATTTACACAAAATGTGTTAAATTGTTTCAAGGGTATGAAACGTGGTCAGAAGTTTTTTTATTTTTATTTTTACTTCTATCATATGAAATAAGGATTATGTCAGACTTGATGTCTTCTTTAAACAAAAGGTAGACGACAAAGAAACAAATTGGTACAAAAACCAGGCTGATACCTTGCTGCAGGAAGCAAGGAGATTCATGTTTAAAGTTCTGAGAGAATTAACCTTTCTGGGTTCAATGATTGACAGCTTGTTTTAGCCAATCACCGCACGATTTTGCCTAGCAACAAAATCTGCGTACCTAAGTGGGGCAAACATCCTACATGATACTGGTACAGTACAGCTAGCTAGCAGTGCGCTCATGTAGTCAATGCAACTTACTGTACAAAACAATTTCTGCACACACAGACTGAGTGGGGGAAAATGGTGAACAAAAATTGTGCTGATGGGCCCGCAGCAGCCTTTGTAAATCTGATTGCTGTTACCCAGAACACTTAGCAAACTAAATTTTGTTTATCTTATTTGCTAAAACCTAAAGATCCGGAGAAGTGTCATAAATAAATCAAAGCTTGCGGCAGCCCTCGCGAGCATCTAAATAAATGTTGGTGCATTGGTAATGCACGATTGTGAATTTGAGGTTTGTTTGCATGTCCCACATAGTTACCGTGTTGCTATGGTGGGCGTGGCCTTTATGGAAACCTGGAAAGGTTAATTGTGTCCAAACAGCTTACAACAGGCCTCGAACGTCATACTTGTAACATCATTACATTCTTCCAAATCTTTTTCTTTGCCACCAAAATATATTACCATTTGAAGAAAAAAAAACGAATTACTCTCCACATGTAAAGTAGATGCTATACTCCAGACCTTTATTAATATACGTTTTAGATGGTTATAACCGCAGAAAAAAAATGGGGAATTTTGTATTTCGTTTTGATATTCCTTGAGTAAACCACAGTATACAGTATGTGGTAAATATGTGCTCTAAAAACGCCCCCCATGTAATTGTGCAATGAAAAGTACATTAAATTGCAAAAGAAATTGGCACATATAGCTGTATTTACTACATTCATATTATTTTTGTCATGATTTTTTTTTGGAAAATGTTTCGACACCTTTGTTCAGAATCGTGAGAAATTTTGTAATTATTTCCAACTCTGAGCACACCTCAATAATAAAAAAACATAATATTTATTCATATCATTATAAAATTGTTTTCAAAGAAGTGCATAGAAATTTGTCATGGAAGTGTTTATATGTTAACTCAGTTTTATTAGTCTTAATGCACCAGTGAATTTAAAACACATTTGCAGAATCTTTGAAATTGAGCATCTTTTAAAGCAGAACATGATATCGAATAGTTGTCTTACCAGCATGTTTTTTTAATGGTCCTCTACCATAGGCAACACACATCATTGACTACATTAATATTCCTTTGAAAGGAAAAGTAGCTCCACATGGTCAACATTGAATTGTATCATTTGCTGTGGGTGATTTTGTCATAACATGGATAATCCCTATTCACTGCTAGAAGAGAGTTGCTAATTTGGGAAAATAAAAGTTCCCCAAACAACCACACAAGTAATATTATCTCCCATACTTGAAATCTAAAACCACAAGAATGTATTTTGAGACATGTAACTTCTTGTAAACTCACTGTCAAGTAATTACACAGAGGTCAGAGTGTGGAGATCAGAGGTCAGAGTGTAGTGATTAAGTTATGTGTCGTGTAGGAGCGAGAGGCATGTTGGAAATGTTTTATCACACAAACGTTTATGTATGAGCTTGGGTTGCTATGCTATTGGGCTTAGCATTTGTCTATCTAGTGTACTTTTGGTTTCTGTCTCCAAACGTATAAAACTGCCAAAAGAAACAGATTTTCAGACTATTCTTTAAAGAAATTGAGATCTCTGTAAAAGATGGTGTAAGTTATACAGAGTTCATTGACTGTTTAATTTTTTTTTTTTTGCATCTGATTTTTTACAATGCTACTCTTGTCTTTTTCACCTGTGTGCATGTATGAACACAGTTTTATGGCGGTATAAGCTACTTTAGGGCATGAATTTATTGGGGAGCCATGTAAGGACCAGGATGAATCCCTACTATAAAATGTATCAAATTTAAAAAATAGCAAAACAAATTTGTAGATTAATTGCATATCTTCCTCTCATAATTTCATAGGATGTATTTATAGTGACGTAACCCTGTTACAGTAAACATTAATTTTCTCTCTTACTTCAGGCTTTGCTGTGCAGGTACAACGATGAGAAACAGGGGTACCAGTTGATCCCACTCTCTAAAGAACACAACCCAACCCAGTATGAGGAGAGAATGAGAATACAGAAAGCTGGTGGCACAGTCAGGTAAGGTCATGTCACATGACTAGATGGAGGGGAGGGGGTATGTGGGGACAAGAAAGTAGGGTCATGTCAAATGGCATGGGGTATGTGCAAGAAGGTAGGATCAGGTCACATGACAAGATGGAGGAGAAGGGGGTGTGTGGGGAGTGGTGGTGTCAGTGCAGGTACAATAATGAGAAATGGATACCAGTTGATCCTTCTCTCTAAAGAACACAACCTAACCCAGTATGAGGAGAGAATTAACACAGAAAGCTGCGGGCACAGTCAGGTAGGATCAGGTCACATGACTAGATGGAGGGGAGGGGGTATGTAGGGAGTGGTAGGGACAAGAAGGTAGGGTCATGTCAAATAGTATTGGGTAGTGCAAGAAGGTAGGATCAGGTCACATGACTAGATGAAGGGGAGATGGTATGTGGGAAGTGGTGGGGACAAGAGAGTAGGGTCATGTCAAATGGCATGGGGTATGTGCAAGAAAGTAGGATCAGGTCACATGACAAGATGGAGGGGAGGGGGACGGGTATGTGGGGAGTGGTGGTGTCAGTGCATGTACAATAATGAGAAATGGATACCAGTTGATCCTTCTCTCTAAAGAACACAACCCAACCCAGTATGAGGAGAGAATAAACACAGAAAGCTGCGGGCACAGTCAGGTAGGATCAGGTCTCATGACTAGATGGAGGGGAGGGGGTATGTAGGGAGTGGTAGGGACAAGAAGGTAGGGTCATGTCAAATGGTATTGGGTAGTGCAAGAAGGTAGGATTAGGTCACATGACTAGATGAAGGGGAGATGGTATGTGGGAAGTGGTGGGGACAAGAGAGTAGGGTCATGTCAAATGGCATGGGGTATGTGTAAGAATTTAGGATCAGGTCACATGACAAGATGGAGGGGAGGGGGACGGGTATGTGGGGAGTGGTGGTGTCAGTGCAGGTTCAATAATTAGAAATGGATACCAGTTAATCCTTCTCTCTAAAGAACACAATCCAACCCAGTATGAGGAGAGAATTAACACAGAAAGCTGCGGGCACAGTCAGGTAGGATCAGGTCACATGACTAGATGGAATGGAGGGGATATGTGGGGAGTGGTAGGGACAAGAAGGTAGGGTTATGTCAAATGGCATGGGGTATGTGCAAGAAGGTAGGATTAGGGGACATGACTAAATGGAGGGAGGATTAGGTTACATGACTAAATGGAGGGGAGCATTGTTGCAATATGTAAGCTACCAAGTGGGGTTAGGTTCACATGACTAGACGTAGCAGATGGGACTGTCATGTAGTATTAAACTGGCTTGGGGGAGAGGATGTAATTGTTACATAGTATTGTTAGAATGAGCAAAATAAGGTTGTTGTCACTACAATGGCTAGTATTAGCATTATATCATAAAGTGCCTTATTCATTGTAATAAGCGCACATGGTGCTTATGAAAATAGAATTGCGCCACTTTTAAGGCCCAAAGCTTTGTACAGTGTGTTATTCGAACTAAATGTACATTGTACATATAAGTGAACTGGTTCTTTACTAGCCCCACAATAACCACCACAAAAGTATTGTGAGCATCAGACACAAAATAAGCAAAGAGTGTTTCAAAACTTGAATACTTTAAGTCTTCAAATTGATCAAAAATTATTGGATTGGTGCTTATTAGAGCAGGGGCGCTTAATAAGATAAAAATGGTAGTTTTACATCACCTCATTCTATGCTGCTCCACTGTTCCTATCTTTGATACACTTCCATGTACATAATTGGTACAGTAGGTTACAGGCTGGTTCCCATCAGTGTTTGTTTCAGATTAGGGGTGTAGGAAGCTTTGAAAAAATTAAGAGGCACAACCTCTTAGGGGGCACTTATCAAGTCATATGTCCCTCATCCCACTCTGTAGATAGAATAAGTTAGCCCAGAACAGCTAAGTAAAGTAAAAGGGGCACTTTATTTTAGGAAAGGGGCACTTTTTGAATGGGGACACATTCATCCCGTGCATGGGACTGACAATAGTCACCAGTTTCCTACTATTGGGTCAGTAATTGAGGGGCACTTTTCATTTTCAAAAGATTCATATTTGTTGTTTGTTTTTTTGGAAAAGTTTGGTTCCTACACCTATATTTCAGACTATTGTTAAAAGAAACTGAGATTTGTGTAAAAGATGAGATAAGTGATACAGAGAACACTGACCATTTTAAAACATTGTTGCTTTTGTTTAATGCGAACTTAATGTTGACCTAAGGAGGTGAGAAATTGACAGAATATTGCAACATACTGTGTAAAATGTGACGGAAACGTTGCCTGAAAGTTTAACACCATTGAAAAATTTCTTAGAAAGTGAACAATATCAGGAGCTTATTTGGTGTGTAACATCAGCCCTTTTTGGGAATCAGCTATGCCTAATACGATAATGTCTGTCTGCATAATTGTATTATTGAAATTATTTTGAGTAATACTGTAAGCATAAATTGCCTTTAAATATACCCCTATGTTGTCCAACCATTATAGCTTGTCATATATTGTGTAATGTGGCATGCAGGGGTGGGGAGATGGAGAGGGGTAGAGAATTGAGGTTCTACATGTTGTTAAACATTCTTTGCAACTATTTCAAATTAGTTTACAATATGTGTTATACCACTGCAGATCCAATCACTCATCTTATTTGCACAGCAATGACTTGTTAAGGTGACGTCATTGTCACAGCCTTCAGATTGATTAATAAACATACTTTCCTCACAAACATCTATGTGATTCTAAACCACAACACAATGCAGTCTGTGTATTATCACAATCCTAATTTTATCATTATTATATTACCTTCACCTTTATATGCTGTTTGCACCATTGAATTTTAGTCAAACTGACTTAAACATTGACATTCCACTGAGCTTACTTACTGTTAAAGCACTGAGCTTACTTACCTCTCTCTGACTGAAGATTAAAGCACTGAGCTTACTTTAAAGCTGCGTTCTCCTCTCCTGACTGGAGATTAAAGCACTGAGCTGACTGGACTGGAGATTAAAGCACTGAGCTTACTTACCGCGTACTGCTCTCCTCTCTTGACCTCTCCTCTCTGACTGGAGATTAAAGCACTGAGCTTACTTAAGATTAAAGCACTGAGCTTACTTACCGCGTACTGCTCTCCTCTCCTGACTGGAGATTAAAGCACTGAGCTTACTTACTGCGTACTGCTCTCCTCTCCTGACTGGAGATTAAAGCACTGAGCTTACTTACTTACTGGGATTAAAGCACTGAGCTTACTTACTGCTCTCCCTCTCCTGACTGGAGATTAAAGCACTGCTCTCCTCTCCTGACTGGAGATTAAAGCACTGAGCTTACTTACCGCGTACTGCTCTCCTCTCCTGACTGGAGATTAAAGCACTGAGCTTACTTACCGCGTACTGCTCTCCTCTCCTGACTGGAGATTAAAGCACTGAGCTTACTTACTGGAGATTAAAGCACTTACTGGAGATTAAAGCACTGAGCTTACTTACTGCTCTCCTCTCTCCTGACTGGAGATTAAAGCACTGAGCTTACTCTCTCCTGACTGGAGATTAAAGCACTGAACTTACTTTACTTACGCGTGCACCTCTCCTGACTGCTCTCCTCTCCTGACTGGAGATTAAAGCACTGAGCCCACTTACGCGTGCTGCTCTCCTCTCCTGACTGGAGATTAAAGCACTGAGCTTACTTACACTCCTGACTGCGTTAAAACACTGCTCTCCCTCTCCTGACTGGAGATTAAAGCACTGAGCTTACTTACCGCTGGAGATTACTGCTCTCCTCTCTCCTGACTGGAGATTAAAGCACTGAGCCCACTTACCGCGTGCTGCTCTCCTCTCCTGACTGGAGATTAAAGCACTGAACTTACTTACCGTGTACTGCTCTCCTCTCCTGACTGGAGATTAAAGCACTGAGCCCACTTACCGCGTACTGCTCTCCTCTCCTGACTGGAGATTAAAGCACTGAGCTTACTTACCGCGTACTGCTCTCCTCTCCTGACTGGAGATTAAAGCACTGAGCTTATTTACCGCGTACTGCTCTCCTCTCCTGACTGGAGATTAAAGCACTGAGCCCACTTACCGCGTACTGCTCTCCTCTCCTGACTGGAGATTAAAGCACTGAACTTACTTACCGTGTACTGCTCTCCTCCTCTCCTGACTGGAGATTGACTGAGCACTTAGCGTACTGCTCTCCTCTCCTGACTGGAGATTAAAGCACTGAGCTTACTGCCTCCTCTCCTGACTGGAGATTAAAGCACTGAGCCCACTTACCGCGTTACTTACGCTGCTCTCCTCTCCTGACTGGAGATTAAAGCACTGAGCCCACTTACCGCGCTCTCCTCTCCTGACTGGAGATTAAAGCTGCTCTCCTCTCCTGACTGGAGATTGAAGCACTGAGCTTACTTACCGCTGGAGATTAAAGCACTGCTCTCCTCTTCTGACTGGAGATTAAAGCACTGAGCTTACTTACCGCGTACTGCCCTCCTATCCTGACTGGAGATTAATGCACTGAGCTTACTTACCGCGTACTGCTCTCCTCTCCTGACTGGAGATTATAGTACTGAGCTTACTTACCGCATACTGCTCTCCTCTCCTGACTGGAGATTCAAGCACTGAGCTTACTTACCGCGTACTGCTCTCCTCTCCTGACTGGAGATTAAAGCTTTGTGAAGTAGTTTCTTCTAATTCATGAAGCAATATCTTCCTTAGGACAAATGGTCCGTCAATCATACATCACCTCAGGCATAGCTATTTTTATCACCAGTTTGCAAATAAATTTCTCCCACTACCACACCTAACACAGATGAGTGATTTCAATCACAAAAGTGCCCTGATTACTCAGCACTGGCTTTCTGTAATCTTATACACACAAATAACCTTGGGCTACTTGACTGGTGTGCATGGGAATGGCAGATAAACAATCATTGTTTGGAGTGGAAACACAATACACTGAACAGGAAGTCGGGTTGGTTATTGTCATACTTGAGTTTTCAGGTATTAACTCAGGTGCCAGGTGTGGGTAGGCTTAAAGAGAAGCTTTTTGGCATGCTCTGGCAAATTCTGTCACTTTCCTGCAACTATTCCACCCAAACTCCTTCCTCTCTTTCTCAACTGTTCTTCTCTAAGTTGTTTTTGGTTGCCCTCTTTTCCTACTACCCTCCGTGGCCCATGATTGTGATATTGGCACAATAGCCATTGTCTCTACTTAGCCCATGTTCAATCCATCTCTATCTTCTTGTATAAATGATCTTACTTTTTAGTATGATCTTTGCTCTTTCATGTAATTCATCATTGGCCAGCTCATTCTCATGATTTTCTTCAGACAGTTTTTGGAATTCGTCTAAATTTATTTTGTCAGATTTGGTACACTTCCAGGTTTGAATTGTAAAGTAACACTGAAATAACATTGGCATTATCAGGGACGGGCTTCCAGGTTTCTGATTGTAAAGTAACACTGATATAACATTGGCATCCTCAGGGACGAGCTTTCAGGTTTCTAATTGTGAATTAACACTTATTTAACATTGGCATCCTCAGGGACGGCTTCCAGGTTTCTGATTGTAAAGTAACACTGATATAAGATTGGCATCCTCAGGGACGGGCTTCCAGGTTTCTGATAGTAAAGTAACACTGATATAACATTGGCATCCTCAGGGACGGGCTTCCAGGTTTCTGATTGTAAAGTAACACTGATATAACATTGGCATCTGTTTTGTTTTTCCCCTCAGGGACGGGAGACTGATGGGTGTACTAGAGGTGTCTAGGTCTATAGGTGATGGTCGCTTCAAGCACTGTGGGGTGACGTGCATACCAGACATCAAAAAATGCCAACTAGGGGACAAGGACCGCTACCTCCTGCTGGCCTGCGATGGACTCTGGAGTGGCTTCAATTCTGAGACTGCTAAAGATTTGATCAACAAAATTTTAGATGTAAGTTTTTACTAGCAATTATTTTTCCATCTTGGACCCCTTTTAGAAAAACTCTATCTCTAACATTATTAGTTTCATCCATTATTGCCATATGTTCCAATAATTAAATAATAATTACTATATAATAATGTAAAAAAATAATAATAACAGGGATTGAAAAAATAATAATAACGGGATGAAGGTCATACTATTTGGGGTAAATTTTTAGCGAAAAGGCTGAATATGGTATCGAATTTAGTGCCCCATGTCTAAAACTATTGATTTTTTAGGGATAAGAATTCAAGTGTTAATTCTTGTTTTCAGATTGATGCCAATGGCACATGAAATTAAAAAGGAGAAAAATGAAAATTTGAGGCTCAATTCATTAAACATAATTACTTCTTTCCTGGATTATGTAATTCAGACAATACCTGACCATTAAAATAACTTTTCATATATTTTGTCAAATTCTTGGAATTTGGGGTGCCCTAAATTAAGGGAAAATACACAAATTAATGTGGAGATCAAAAATATTTTTCTTAGATATGTATTTAAAATGCCGAAGAAATTAATCAGTTTTCTTAAGTTTGGCTATTTATTTTATTGACTTCTTACAGAACATTTTTAATGTTCTTTTTGCGATATGAGCCTAGGCCTACGCCTATACGGATTACGTTAGGCTAGTCTGGATCCGCTGACAGTGATAGGGTTCTACACAGAGCTGAACAAAATTGAAAATGTTTAAGACCACTGTGTGCCAAACTAAAGAAATGTTAAAATTATGCATACTTACAGGACATCCTAGTGTCAAGAAAAATTTAAATAAATGTAAAATAGTGTAGGATTCCTAGTAGTCAATGCATTATGCATAGACCGTAAGGTACATTTGGACTAACATTAGGGTTGCGCACGCATGATACGCTTGAATCGAATGTTTTTGTAAACAAATGACCATCCGCGTTACAGTACTCCTCTACCGCGGCGTATTCAAATTCTCAGGCGTTTAGGCGCACGCATGTTTACTGTAAATTGAAAACACTAAAGCACCCGCCACAATGATCTGTTTCAAGACAATTTAGTTCTGATTGTTTGTATCTGTTTTAGTCACATCGTATTTATGTTCATCATTTGTTTTAAGGCAGAAAACGTGGACGTAGACCTAGCGCCATAATGTATAGTGGCATATTGGCAAAGAAATTATTTCTTAAGCCTTTTCTCTAGGGTTCTTATTTGGTCTGGCGCATTGATTCATCGTAAGTTTGTCCTTTTGCGGTAGTACATCTTAAAATTTTGCAAAGCAATTAACACTATACATTCGACAGAAATGCTGATTTTTAGTCAAATATCCTGATAATTAATTTGTTATCATGATTTTTTCATAAAAGAAATAACATTACGCGTACCATTAATTCCTGATTTGTGATAACGTCCCTTCTTTCATGTACGCAAGGTGAGCGATTTGTAGTCTTCCCGTAAATTGTGTGCTCCGCTGAGTGAAAAATCAAAATACCGGAACATATGTATTTGGAATTAGTTTTTCTTACCATGCCATGGGTATATTGAAGATGCAAATAATTAAAACATGTATTTTTATAAAGATTTAGCAACGTAAATATTGTACAAATCCTTAGCATGTAAGAAGAGAGTATCGGTATTAAAACCAGTGTTTCATTGCATGTAGGCTCTCAACTAACTTTTATAATAAATACCTCGTTTCCTTTTTGATAAGTTAAATAGAATGTGCCCTTTTGAAATCTAAAAATATAATAAGCACCGGAATTTCAAGGTTTGTTGCCCTTTTATACGAATAACGACCCCCCCATTCAAATTCTTTTTGAAATCTAAAAAAAGAATTTCAAAATTTGTGCCCTTTTATATGAAAAGCGAACCTCCCATTCAAATTTCTGGCTACGGGCTGCTGAATGTGCAGTTTATTAGAAAACAAAAGCTATTTATTGGCAGCATCCCCCCCTTCCCCCCACACAAAAAAATCACAAGATTGTTATCTTATATTTTCTTCTGTTCTTGATATATTACAGATATGCCAAGGCTAATGGTGTATTCAAAGAGAAAATCAATAACATGTCTAAAGATAGTAAATAGTAATTGGTAAATTCCTTATAGTTAATTTACAACAGCTTACTGATTTTTAACGAAATTTTGGATACATGAACTGACAATGAACTTATTTCCACCTTTATGGTGTGGTGTTTGAATGAGGTGAATGGGACTTTGCACATTATGGGGGCCTTATGGGAACTATTGCATTGTTGTGATGGAAAATTCAAAGGTGAACTGTTATGAGGTCAAAGTTAGAGTTGTGGATGGGACTTAAGGGTTTAGCAGTGTAACTTGCGATATGCATGTGATACTTTATTTTTTGAAAAAGTCAAGAATCAAAGGTGAAATATTTGTTTACAATGAAGAGGTTTGAGCCAATATAAACATAAAAAGTACACGGTCGATTGTGATCCAAAGTGGTAGCATGGTACCTTGTAAGGTGAAGTTGTGTCGCACAGACTTTTTGAGTACAAATGTCAAGTGGTAGTCTGGTAATAAACCTATTTTCACATTTCTGCTGCAGTGTTTGAATGGGGTGAATGGGATTTTGCATATTATTGGGGCCTTATGGGAACTATTGCATTGTTGCTGTGATGGGAATAGTCAAAGGTGACTGTTATGAGGTCAAAGTTTTAAGGCTGATGTACAGAATGACCCACAATCATATGAAGGATAGGTCATTGGTAAGTGACAAGTGGTGATGAGATCAGCAACTACGTGGATTGCATTCTTGTTTTATATTAATATTAACGTTAACATGATGACTGATCTTCGAACACATCAAAAGATTTGCTTTACTTCAGAGGGTGGCATGTTCTAATTTATAAAAAACACTCAAGATACATAAACTTGTAATAATGATAATAATCATGATCATAATAATCATCATAATAATCATAATCATCATCATAATAATAATAATAATGATGCAAGGTGCTTACATGTATATAGCACAGCCTTGATAAAAGTCTGTCAATGGTTGTTATAATTTGAAGATCTGAATGTGTAGCTTAATGGCAGACAGCTTAAAAAAAAAAAAAAAAAGTGAATATATCAGACTGAAAAAATCACATCAACCTTACATTTGTTATAAAATTATTGGCCGCTTAGCACTACAGAAGCAAAGCCTACAAACACAAAAGGGCTGTGCCACCATTGATGAAAAATTCATCTCCTTTCTACACCATACTGTACCTGCTATTATAACTGTATCTAACTTATCTTGTCCTTACCATCTCCAGACTGAAACATTCCCACTGCCCTCTACCCAACTTCTCCGATCTCTTTTAAACAAACAGACAAAATTACCACCATTTTGCATGTCAACAGGCTCAAAATATAAATAAAAGAATCTAAAAACATCTTGCTTGAAAAAGAAACAGAGATATGAATTGCTGATGAATACATTTAAGAAAATCACTCAGGCAGAAAAAGTCTCCTTTCTACACCATTTGATCATTGTCCAACCTGCCACCTGGTGCACTTAAACCTCACTAAAATCAAAGGCAGACAAAAAACCTTAAACAAACACCATTTTGCATGTCAACAGGCTCAAAATATAAATAAAAGAATGAATCCTTTTTAAGAATAATTGCTTGTTCCACAATAATTAATTGGCAGTATCCTTTCTCCTTCCCGCTTCTTTTGTTCTCTCTCCTACCTCATTTTGTCTTCATACTTAATCATATCTAGCCCTTTCTTTTAGTGCTGATTTCATTTTTATCTTAGTTTGACATGCTTAACTCAGAATGTCAATGTGCCATTAAGAGAGAGTTGGAAATAATTATAAAATTTCCCATGGTTTTGAATAAGGGTGTCGAAATCTTCCCACAAAAAATTGTGACAGAAATAATGTCAATAGTTCATCTTTATATGCTCCCCTCTTTCGAAATTTTATATACTATTTATTGCACAATTACCCTGGGGACGTTTTTAGAGCACATACTTGCCATGAAGCAATATCTTTCCTTAGGAGAAATGGTCTGTCAATCATTCACAGTTAATGTACACATCATCTCAGGCATAGCTATTTTTATCACCAGTTTGCAAACAAATTTCTCCCACTAAGACACCTAATACGGATGAGTGATTACAATCACAAAAGTGCTCTGATTACTCAGCATTGGCTTTCTGTAATCTTATACACACAAATAACCTTGGGCTACTTGGCTGTGGTATGCATGGGAATAGCAGATAAACAATCATTGTTTGGAGTGGAAACACAATACACTGAACAGGAAGTCGGGTTGGTAGTTGTCATACCTGAGTTTTCAGGATTAACTCAGGTGCAGGTGCTGGTAGGCCTAAAGAAAAACTTTTTCGCATGACCATATATATACTGTTGCTTATTCAAGAAATCTTTACATAAAAAAAAAATTGCCACAAATTCCTGTTTTTCCCATTGTTATAGCTATTAGAACTGTAGATTTGTTTTTCTTTTATGTATATTTTGAGATCATTTAGTGGTAAAGCTCTTTCGCATATATGTAGGTTTTTCCTCTAGCGTTGCTAAGCGACCACTTTATAACAAATGTGAGGTTGATGTGATTTTCAAAAGACAGAGATATAGTCACTTTTAATGAGTTACTAAGCTGTCTGCCATCAAGTTAAACATTCTAACAACTTAGGAAAGTTGGAAATCACAATTACCTCCGACTGTTTAGAATATAGCTTGGTTAGCAACCCTGGAAAGTAATGTACGTTTATCACATGAGTTACGATGAGAGTCACAATATGCTAATAAAAAAAATATACTGTATAACTCAAAAGCTATTGCTAATAGCTTAGCTGCTGTTATGACATTGTTGAGTCTTAGAGCAACATATTTAATTTATTTGCTTATGGGTGCTCAGAAATAACCTGGATTTAAATTTTCCAAAGGCTATTTTATAGTATTATGTTAAAGGAGAACTTCAGGGGTTAAGAAACTTCATATATGAAAGAGAACTTGAAAAGAAACCAAATAGTGAAGAAAACATTCAAAAATCTTATTCCATTAAGGAGATATTTAAGTTTAAAGCTATGTCGTATCAGTGTAGAAATGACTAGTGTAGTAAGACTACTATGTATTTTAAACAAAGTTCTTTAAAAACTTTACTATTTGAATTATTTTCCCTTGAGCTTTCTTCAGGTGGTATATTATTAATACCCTTACTAGATTCTGCTTACTAATTTTTTGACAAATCCCATGGTTTTTAAGCTACTGTACAAAATCGCAGAACAACATTTGTTAGAATACATAAAGACTGAGGAATCTAAGGCTATAACATAACAACTAGTCTGATTGTAGTCGTTTCTACACAAATGATACCAAACTTGACACTTGAATATCTCCTCCAACAGAATAAGATTTTTGAATGCTTTTGTCACTATTCTGTTTCTCATAAAGTCCTCTTTCATTTAAGACGGACTTAATTGCTTGACCAGATTTAATAAGCCTGTTCTTTTTGGTCTAATACATCTTTTTTGGTTTTAATTCATAAGTTGTGATTTTTTCATCAAGGTGTGTGTGCAGGTAAAGGGGGGGGGTCCTGTTTATTAATTCATTTTCATCATACTTTTAATATTTAGATCATATATTTTACTCATTCAATGTATATATTTATCATAAATATTTGTTTTCTGTATAAGTTTGTAAATAATACAAATTTGTACATAGTTCTTGTCCCCAGAACTCTCCTACCCTTCATGTACATTTTCATAATTTGCATTAAATTGTAAACATCTATTGGCTATTAGTATTTGAGTATCAAAAGCTTACCCTGTGAATTTCTTTTCAGGATACAGATGTCAAACCTGTGGAAGGGAAATGTATGGAGGATGTGAGGTATGAGGTGACATGCAACAAACTGGCGTCCGAGGCAATCCGCCGAGGAAGCTCAGACAACGTTACTGTCATTTTGGTCAGAATCGGAGGATCATGACGAAGATTGATTTTCACTGATGCTGAAGGAACTTCAAATGTATCATCATTACATTCACTAATGATGTGTGTGGAATGATAGTTTTTGCAGGAATTGTGTTTGGTGAAATGTAGTCTTCTGCATTGAAGCTGGACCAGTGATAATTCAAAGATTTGTACAGCTTTTGAATGACTTTATTTTAATTGCTTAAAGACACTATTTATTTATCCCTTTCATATTTAAATGAGAGGTGTATTGGCTGAAGAGTCATGCTCGTAATCGAAAGGCATTGGGTTCGATTCCAGACGTGAATGCTGCATTGTGTACTTGAGCAAGAAACTTTACTCTGCTTGCTTCAACTGTAACTGTAAAATGAGTACCAGCACTGCTGGGGACTTTATCTGTGATGGACTGTCGTCCCCTTCATGGGGAGTTGTGTATTTTCATGGAAACCGGAGATAAGCACTGGCTCTATGATTCTAATAGTTTGGATGGATTAAGCTTCGCTTTTAGATATTTAAACAGAGATAGTTCTGAGGCGATACAAGTGATAATTTTAAAACAGCTTCTATTTTCAAAATGGATTTCTATTTTCAAAATAGACTGGAATAAAGCCTTCATATTATACTCCTTTTTTGGTACTTAATACACTCTGTGCCAGAATAGCAAACAAGAATTTTGCTAGCTATTCTGATTTCTATTTTCAAAATGGACTGAAATAAAGCCTTCACATTACCATTATCCTCCTTTCTTGGTACTTAATAAACTCTGTGCCAGAATAGCAAACAAAAATTTAGTTGCTGTTCTGGTACAGACTTTTTTTAAATATCAAAAAAGAAATATAATGGCAATGTAAAGGCTTTATTCCAGTCCATTTTTACAATAGAAATCCATTTTGAAAATAGAAGCTGATTTAAACATTTTACAGATAATGAAAATGAACTTGGGTGTTTATTTTTGGCATTTGCTATGGTCTTATGGTTGTACCTAGCACAATAACATTCATTCACATTTTCAAGACTGAAATTTGCTGATTGTAGGAATGATTTCTATAGTAGTAAAGCTGAATAACTTTGTCTCTGTCAGTTGGCAGTACTATTGAGATACTAGAGGCAAAGTTTTGTTTATTTTTGTGGAGGTGGGGAGTGCTGTGGAATGAGATGGGGGACGTGAAGTAGTTTCTGGCATAATGTGAAATTTTATTTTGCTCCAAAGCTGTTTAAATATTTGTGAAATACCAGAAGTCTGATGTGGTAAATTGGAAGTTAGTTATTATTACTCGAATCTGGCAGAGTGGTAGAAAAATGAGTCTAAAACTAATTAAAACAGTACACTTTAATTCTGCTGGTCAGAATTTTATTGGTAAAAGCTTAGTCAAAATTTGTTAAGAAATGTTGGTTAACTGTAAATAGCATGTATAAAGAGTGATATGCTGACAAGCATGCACAGAAATTGGCTATAGATTTAAGATCTTTTCCCTCACTCAGTGGGAAATAGCTGCTAATATGTTAGTGGTGCTACCACTGTTCACACTAAGGTTGAAAATTAGGGGGTGGGGATTTCCTCTTGTGCTTTTGGGTGGATAAAAAGGGGGATTTCTTTATGGAAAAATAACAAAAAGGCCCAAATTTGGCTGGAATAATGCCAAATTTGGCATTCCCCTCACCCTAGCCTCCTCCCACCTTTTATTTATTTTGAGTGGAAATTTAATATGTGCGGGAATTCCTCACCTTAATGTGAACACTAGGTGCTACCAAATATTCCATCGATAAGGACATCGATTGCCATACTGGGAACAAGTACTTTCCACCACTGTTTTGGTCTCTGAGCACAATATTAAAAGAGAGGGGTGAATGAATCTGTTTTTTGTCTGTTCTACACTATATATGATATTTAGGGTATTGACCAATCAGGTTGTTGCAGAGTTTCAACTCTCAAGAGTCATTAATCAATCGATTAATCAGCATTCTTTGTAAAGCGCTGGTATCCTCCATAAATGACGCTCAGGGTACTTTGCATCAAAACAACTCAATCGATCAATCAGCATTCTTGTAAAGTGCCGGTATCTGCCATAAATGACACTCAGGGTGCTTTGCATAAAATTAGTTAATTTGTCATTAATTAATCTATTAATCAATCAGCATTCTTGTAAAGCACCGGTATCCTCCATAAATGACGCTTAGGGTACTTTGCATAAATACAATCAAAACAACTCAATCGATCAATCAGCATTCTTGTAAAGTGCTGTTATCCGCCATAAATGACACTCGTGGTGCTTTGCATGAAATAAGTTAATTTGTCATTAATTAATCAATCGATCAATCAGCATTCTTGTAATGTGCCAGTATCCGCCATAAATGGCGCTCTTGGTGCTTTGCATAAAAACATTTATTTTGCCATTAATTAATCAATCAGCATTCTTGTAAAGCGCCGGTATTCGCTATAAATGACGCTCAGGGTGCTTTGCATAAAAACAACCAAAACAGCTAATTTGTCATTAATTAATCACTTGATCAATCAGCATTCTTGTAAAGCGCCGGTATTTGCCATAAATGACGCTCGGGGTGCTTTGCATAAAAACAACCAAAACAGCTAATTTGTCATTAATTAATCAATTGATCAATCAGCATTCTTGTAAAGCGCCGGTATCCGCCATATATGATGCTCAGGGTGCTTTGGATAAAAACAATCAAAACAGCTAATTTGTCATTAATTAATCAATCGACCAACTACCATTCTTGTAAAGCGCCGGTATCCGCCATAAATGACGCTCATGGTGCTTTGGATAAAACAATCAAAACAGATAATTTGTCATTAATTAATCGATTGATCAATCAGCATTCTTATAAAATGTTGGTATCCGCCATAAATAACGCTCAGGGCAACTTTGCATAAAAACCTCTAATTTGTCATTAATTACTTAATCAATCAATCAGCATTCTTGTAAAGCGCCAGTATCCGCCATAAATGATGCTCAGGGTGCTTTGCATCAAAACAGCTAATTTGTCAATGATTAATCAATCGACCAATCAGCATTCTTGTAAAGCGCCAGTATCCACCATGAATGACGCTCGGGTTGCTTTGCATGAAAACAATCAAAACAGCTAATTTGTCATTAATTAATCAATCGAGTATATCCAGTCCCTTTCATTGTTGAGCTTTGTTGTTTTGCTAAAAATGTGTTTTATTAGGCGTGAGCTACATCGGGCGTGAGCTACATCGGGCATGAGCTACATCGGGCGTGAGCTACATCGGGCGTGAGCTACATCGGGCGTGAGCTACATCGGCGTGAGCTACATCGGGCGTGAGCTACATCGGGCGTGAGCTACATCGGGCGTGAGCTACATCGGGCGTCAGCTACATCGGGCGTCAGCTACATCGGGCGTCAGCTACATCGGGCTCCAGCTACATCGGGCTCCAGCTACATCGGGCTCCAGCTACATCGGGCTCCAGCTCCATCGGGCGTGAGCTGCTTCGGGCGTGAGCTGCATCGGGCGTGAGCTGCATCGGGCGTCAGCTACATCGGGCGTCAGCCACATCAGGCGTGAGCTACATCAATCACATTTTAGGCCCAAGGTTTCTACCTAATAAACACTCGTGTTTGGGGCTGCGTATAGTGTGCTATTCGAACGGCATTGTACATATATCTGGTATAATTGTTTGGTGCTGTGTCGATCAGTTTTCTCATGACAAGATTCCCTCTTCGGGGTGTATTTACAAGATTCCCTTTTTGGGGGTGTATTTGCAGGATTCCCTCTTCAGGGTGTATTTACCTTATTCCCTCTTCAAGGTGTATTTACAAGATTTCCTCTTCAGGGTGTATTTACAAGATTCCCTCTTCGGGTGTATTTACAAGATTCCCTCTTCGGGGTGTATTTACCCGATTCCTTCTTCAGCGTGTATTTACAAGATTCCTTCTTCGGGGTGTATTTACAAGATTCCCTCTTCGGGGTGTATTTACAAGATTCCCTTTTCGGGGTGTATTTACAAGATTCCCTCTTCGGGGTGTATTTACAAGATTCCCTCTTCAGGGTGTATTTACAAGATTCCCTCTTCGGGGTGTATTTACAAGATTCCCTCTTCAGGGTGTATTTACAAGATTCCCTCTTCAGGGTGTATTTACAAGATTCCCTCTTCAGGGTGTATTTACAAGATTCCCTCTTCAGGGTGTATTTACAAGATTCCCTCTTCGGGTGTATTTACAAGATTCCCTCTTCGGGGTGTATTTACAAGATTCCCTCTTCGGGGTGTATTTACAAGATTCCCTCTTCGGGGTGTATTTACAAGATTCCTTCTTCAGGGTGTATTTACAAGATTTCCTCTTCAAGGTGTATTTACTCGATTCCCTCTTCAAGGTGTGTTTACAAGATTCCCTTTTCAGGGTGTATTTACAAGATTCCCTCTTCAGGGTGTATTTACAAGATTCCCTCTTCAGGGTGTATTTAGAAATTTCCCTCTTCAGAGTGTATTTACAAGATTACTTCTTCAGGGTGTATTTAGAAATTTCCCTATTCAGGGTGTATTTAGAAATTTCCCTCTTCAGAGTGTATTTACAAGATTCCCTCTTCAGAGTGTATTTACAAGATTACTTCTTCAGGGTGTATTTACAACATTCCCTCTTCAGGTGTATTTACAAGATTCCCTCTTCAGGGTGTATTTACAAGATTCCCTCTTCACAAGATTCCCTCTTCAGGTGTATTTACAAGATTCCTCTTCAGGGTGTATTTACAAGATTCCCTCTTCAGATTCCTCTTCAGGTGTGTATTTACAAGATTCCCTCTTCAGGGTGTATTTACAAGATTCCCTCTTCAGGTGTATTTACAAGATTCCCTCTTCAGGTGTATTTACAAGATTCCCTCTTCAGGGTGTATTTACAAGATTCCCTCTTCAGGTGTATTTACAAGATTCCCTCTTCAGGGTGTATTTACAAGATTCCCTCTTCAGGTGTATTTACAAGATTCCCTCTTCAGGGTGTATTTACAAGATTCCCTCTTCAGGTGTATTTACAAGATTCCCTCTTCAGGGTGTATTTACAAGATTCCCTCTTCAGGTGTATTTACAAGATTCCCTCTTCAGGGTGTATTTACAAGATTCCCTCTTCAGGGTGTATTTACAAGATTCCCTCTTCAGGGTGTATTTACAAGATTCCCTCTTCAGGGTGTATTTACAAGATTCCCTCTTCGGGTGTATTTACAAGATTCCCTCTTCAGGGTGTATTTACAAGATTCCCTCTCTGTCAGGGTGTATTTACAAGATTCCCTCTTCAGGGTGTATTTACAAGATTCCCTCTTCAGGGTGTATTTACAAGATTCCCTCTTCAGGGTGTATTTACAAGATTCCCTCTTCAGGGTGTATTTACAAGATTCCCTCTTCAGGGTGTATTTACAAGATTCCCTTTCAGGGTGTATTTACAAGATTCCTCTTCAGGTGTATTTACAAGATTCCCTCTTCAGGGTGTATTTACAAGATTCCTCTTCAGGGTGTATTTACAAGATTCCTTCTTCAGGGTGTATTTACAAGATTCCCTCTTCAGGGTGTATTTACAAGATTCCCTCTTCAGGGTGTATTTACAAGATTCCCTCTTCAGGGTGTATTTACAAGATTCCCTCTTCAGGGTGTATTTACAAGATTCCCTCTTCAGGGTGTATTTACAAGATTCCTCTTCAGGTGTATTTACAAGATTCCCTCTTCAGGGTGTATTTACAAGATTCCTCTTCAGGGTGTATTTACCCTCTTCAGGGTGTATTTACAAGATTCCCTCTTCAGGGTGTGTATTTACAAGATTCCTCTTCAGGGTGTATTTACAAGATTCCCTCTTCAGGGTGTATTTACAAGATTCCCTCAGGTGTATTTACAAGATTCCTCTTCAGGGTGTATTTACAAGATTCCCTCTTCAGGTGTATTTACAAGATTCCCTCTTCAGGTGTATTTACAAGATTCCCTCTTCGGGGTGTATTTACAAGATTCCCTCTTCAGGGTGTATTTACAAGATTCCCTCTTCAGGGTGTATTTACAAGATTCCCTCTTCAGTGTATTTACAAGATTTCCTCTTCGGGGTGTATTTACAAGATTCCCTCTTCGGGGTGTATTTACAAGATTTCCTCTTCAAGGTGTATGTACAAGATTCCCTCTTCAGGGTGTATTTACAAGATTCCCTCTTCAGGGTGTATTTACAAGATTCCCTCTTCAGAGTGTATTTACAAGATTCCCTCTTCAGGGTGTATTTACAAGATTCCCTCTTCAGGGTGTATTTACAAGATTCCCTCTTCAGGGTGTATTTACCCGATTCCCTCTTCAGGGTGTATTTACAAGATTCCCTCTTCAGGGTGTATTTACCCGATTCCCTCTTCAGCGTGTATTTACCCGATTCCCTCTTCGGGGTGTATGTACAAGATTCCCTCTTCAGGGTGTATGTACAAGATTCCCTCTTCAGGGTGTATTTACAAGATTCCCTCTTCAGGGTGTATGTACAAGATTCCCTCTTCAGGGTGTATTTAGAAGTCTGCTTTAGAGCAAAGAAGGTCTTCCTCTTGAGAAACAGATCACAACCCATATTTGCGCCCATTTTGCATGATATTCATGAGGAAATAATTTGTAAGAACTATTTTTTCAGAAAAATCAGTGAGACCCCTGCTTTTCTTTCAGATATGTCCGTCCCTTCTCCTGTCGTTAGGGTCGTAATTCCCGTGGGGAGGACAGGGAGACATGTCCCCCCTCCCCACCTTTCTTTAGAATTTAAAAAATCAGTACATTTTGGGGGAAATTTGCCTCTTATCCCCCTCACTTTTTAGATAAAAGGCCATGCCCCCCTCCCCTCTCCCCTTCCCTCACCCTACTTTTCAGATGAGAATTACAGCCCTGCCTATCAGGCCTCCTTTTTGGACTATCTAACATACGGCTGGATTTCTACCAGTGCATGTTGAATGTCAAATTCTATGTCAAATATTTGATTTTCAATGAATTGGGTAAAATTTAACATTGTTAAAAACTTGTTTGGTTATCATGTTTTATCTGCAGGTAGTATTTGACTACTAATGGGTTGGACTGTTTGTTACTAGTGAGATTAACATTGGGCAACCTACATTTAATAGACTTGTGCAAACACCTATTTCACTCAAAAAAATATTTGTTACTATTATTAATGGAGACATTTGTGTTGCGCTTGGCTTTGTAAAAACCCTATGCACAATGCAGACAGAAGTACATTAAAATCATACAAGTGCAACAATAGCATGGATATATGCGTGCATTTTTCAAACTCCAACATTGTCAAATTCAAGTGCACGCTATGTTTAACCGTTGGTGAGTGATACTCGAGTTTGGAGAGCAACATTTGTGTATTGTCAAGGGGAAAATACAACACACTGAGCTAAGGTTAGACGGAAAGCTCATAGCTTCGATAGGGGCTGTTGCCCCCTGCCACCACGCCACTGGGTAGGGTAGATGGGAACTCATATTAACCAGTCTGAGGAGGGAGTCTATGGAGGGACCGATCGACGAAATCTTAGTACAGCAGTCGATTGCTATATAATTTCATGCAGTAAATTTGCTATACGTTGATTTATTTTTTAATTCTTCGGACTAAATTTTATTTTAAACGCAAGAAATGAACAAGAATCTCTTTAGTTGCACTTACATAATCAAAAATTAAGTCAATTCAAATAATACAAATCATCAAAAAAAAAATCTGACATTTTTAGTTCCTGATAACGGAATAAAGTTGTATGCCAAGAAACACGTTTGTAGGATTCTACCGTCCCATCTAGGTAAATCACACGAAGGAGGTTTTGGTTAAAGTTAGTCTGGGTTGCGTGTGCATACTAATCACATTATCATATACAAAGAAATGATTACGACAAAAAGTTGGAATTAGGTTGGGGGGGGGTAATAACTCCCCCTCCCCTCCACCTGAAATGTCAACTTAAAAGATTTAAATATTAGGAAATTGTTCACCCAATGTATCTTATATGCCACACGTGAAATAGCAACCATACGGGTCATTAGCGGTAGGCCTTGTAAGAAAATCCTCAAATTTGAGTTGAATTTTGACTTGTATTTAAAACTCTTGCATCCCTGGTCATGAAATTTAAAAATTGGTAAGATAAATTCCTTAACAATCCATTCCCTGCAAACATAATAAAAAAGAATCTCCTTAAACTTAGGGCAAATTTGATGCTATTTTAAAAGCCATGTTAGACCTAAAACAGCCGTTTGATTGCAGCCTCTACCAAGTTCATTGACTAATAAATGACTGAATAGCAGTCAATATATTATCAGGCCTCCTTTTTGGACTCTAACATACGGCTGGATTTCTACCAGTGCATGTTGAATGTCAAATTCTATGTCAAATATTTGATTTTCAATGAATTGGGTAAAATTTAACATTGTTAAAAACTTGTTTGGTTATCATGTTTTATCTGCAGGTAGTATTTGACTACTAATGGGTTGGACTGTTTGTTACTAGTGAGATTAACATTGGGCAACCCACATTTAATAGACTTGTGCAAACACCTATTTTACTCAAAAAAATATTTGTTACTATTATTAATGGAGACATTTGTGTTGCGCTTGGCTTTGTAAAAACCCTATGCACAATGCAGACAGAAGTACATTAAAATCATACAAGTGCAACAATAGCATGGATATATGCGTGCATTTTTCAAACTCCAACATTGTCAAATTCAAGTGCACGCTATGTTTAACCGTTGGTGAGTGATACTCGAGTTTGGAGAGCAACATTTGTGTATTGTCAAGGGGAAAATACAACACACTGAGCTAAGGTTAGACGGAAAGCTCATAGCTTCGAGAGGGGGGGGGGGGGGCTGTTTCCCCTGCCACCACGCCACTGGATAGGGTAGAGGGGAACTCATATTAACCAGTCTGAGGAGGGAGTCTATGAAGGGACCGATCGACGAAATCCTAGTACAGCAGTCAATTGCTATATAATTTCATGCAGTAAATTTGCATACGTTGATTTATTTTTTAATTCTTCGGAAAATTTTATTTTAAACGCAAAAAATGAACAAGAATCTCTTCAGTTGCAATTACATAACCAAAAATTAAGTCAATTCAAATAATAAAAATCATCAATTTTTTTTTTTACATTTTTAGTTCCTGTTTACGGAATAAAGTTGTATGCCAAGAAACACATTTGTAGGATTCTACCGTCCCATCTAGGTAAATCACACGAAGGAGGTTTTGGTTAAAGTTAGTCTGGGTTGCGTGTGCATACTAATCACATACAAAGAAATGATTACGACAAAAAGTTGGAATTAGGTTGGAGGGGCGGTTAATAACTCCCCCTAATAACTTCCCCCTCCACCTGAAATGTCAACTTAAAAGATTTACATATTAAGAAATTGTTCACCCAATGTATCTTATATGCCACACGTGAAATAGCAACCATACGGGTCATTAGCGGTAGGCCTTGTAAGAAAATCCTCAAATTTGAGTTGAATTTTGACTTGTATTTAAAACTCTTGCATCCCTGGTCATGAAATTTAAAAATTGGTAAGATAAATTCCTTAACAATCCATTCCCTGCAAACATAATAAAAAAGAATCTCCTTAAACTTAGGGCAAATTTGATGCTATTTTAAAAGCCATGTTAGACCTAAAACAGCCGTTTGATTGCAGCCTCTACCAAGTTCATTGACTAATAAATGACTGAATAGCAGTCAATATATTTTTGGAAGCCTATCCCATATTTTAGGTTTATGATGATCAAATGTTATTAGTTTTGATTTAACTTTATTTTGGTAATAAAGAAACGACTGGAATTTCATTCTAAGTCCTTAAAAAGAGTCAAATTTCCCCTAATTTTGCACCCAAGGATGTAACTTTTTTTCAGGGTGTTGATTGCTAACAAATTTATCTTGCAATTTTTAGGAGTTTTATGAGCAGGGATGCGAGAGTTTTTAGATAAAGAATATAACAAATTTCAATGTCTGAGGTTTTCCTATGCAGCTTAACACTATTGACCCCTATGGTTGCCATTTCAAGTGTGTCCTATAGGCTTGCATATCACGGTAACAATTTGGCAAGGGCAAAACATTAGCGGAACACAAATTTCATTTGTACAATCCAGTTTCATATAGGGAGCAGAGTAAAATATAAAGGAGGAAATTTGATTGCGGGTAAGAAAGAAACGAACATTGACACGACGTCATTGGCAACTCAACATTTCCCATGGATCTTGTAACTTGAGCTGGAGTCCCCTTTCTTCCCATGGTGAATCTTGAAAGTCGCTTTGGATTTGGACTCGCATTCCCCGCCCCCTAAATATCGAAAAATAATTAGTTCCAATTCCAAAATACCCTGAAACCTCCCTAAGACAGTAAGAGGGCAGATGTGTGGGTTACTCGTATGTGTAAGTAATACAAACATGTATGTACAAGGAATGCAGATCAAAAAATTTACCTCTCTCTGTTCATATTGATATATCCGGAAATTGAATTAAGGTTTTGCTTATATGGCCAGCATTTACCTGAACAGCTTTCATTAGCCATTCTTTTATTTTCTTGGGGAAATCACGACTTCCTTTCATTGATAATTCTTTGCGAAAAGTATTCATCACAATGGCATTGTTTTCAGGTTTTAGGTTCATCAAATCCGTAAGCGTATAGTTTTTCTTTTTTATGATACTAATTGTGTAATTGCTTGAGACGTAAATGCTATCTTGCTTTACATCGAGCTTAAAAAGCAGAGGCGACTTCTTGACCACTTCGCTCCAACATCGATTTTCCAATTCCTACAATTCCAATGAGAAAATTTGGAGGGGAGGGGTAGGCAGGTAGGGATAGGTTCCCCAAATCGCGACGCCACAAAGTTTATCGTGGGACTCGTCCCTCACTTCTTGCCAAAATTAATTTTCCAATTCGTACAAAAGCGACTTCAGAGAAAATATGGAAGGGTTATGAGCGTAGGAAGCGGAGGGCAGATGGCAAGCTAACCCCTAAGCGGATTTCACCTCCCCACTTTACATGCTTTCTGTCCAGCGGAGAGGTGAAATTGTTATATTTTGGTAAAATTTCCCGAAAACTGGCCAAATTTTTCCGAAAACTGGCCAAATGTTCCCAAAAACTGGCTAACATTTTCCCGAAATTGTAGGAAAATGAAAAAAAATTGAAAATGAAGGTCATTTCTGGGAAATTGAAGAGTGTTTCTCGATTAACAGCAACGTTTGATGGAAACTTAATTTACCAGTGTAATTTTTGCACTTGTCACCAGGATTTTTTTTTTTTTTTTGCCCAAGGCCCCCAGAGAGGTGACTTATCCTATACGCTCCTGGTGCCTGGGTGTAGGTCTTCCCAATGTCCATCACAGTTCTTTGAACCTGGCGCCATCACGCTGACAAGCATGTTTTTATCTACACCCCCATCGGAAACAAGAGGACGAAGCGGGGATGAGTCATGTAGAAGAGTGGTTGCGGTACCAAGCCTTCAAAACTCTGGTTAAAGGGGCCAAAATGCACGAAAAGCAAGAATTAAGGTCACAATATAATTTGTCAGTAGCTTCCAAACTCGCTTATTTTTGTATAGACTACCGTCAAAATGTAATTAAAATCACTTAGATTAAAAAGGTGAATTCGGACATAATTTTTCCTTGAAATCATTTACCCCATTGTATGTGGTGTTAGGGGGTAAAGTTGATTGCCTTGTGACCGTTTAGTTATCAAACGCTTGCACTACCCATTGACCATTGTATAAACTTGTGAAATAAATTTTACACAGTCTGTCTGTATACGGAGTCTAACTACAGAACTATTGGTGCAAATAAATCATTGCCTATGGAGAATTTGACACTCACTTTCCTATTTATAAAAACACATATTACAGAGTCATTGCTCTCCCCTCTTTCCTTTAATCTCGATTTTTACCAGGAGTAGGGCCGTAATTTCTTGAGGACAGATAAATTGTCCCCCCCTTCCCCTCCCCTCACACACACACACACACTTTTCGGCAGAATTAATTAAAAATACACATAGTTGTAAAAAAAAAAAAAAAAAACTGTCCCATATACTTCATGAAGGAGAAAAAGGCTTCTCCACCGTCGTTAAACAGAAATGGGGGCGGGGGGAAGGCAGGGTCGACAGTTCCCTGTTGTTTAGATACTGATCTAATTCGGGGGGAAATCATGCCCGACTTTGCTAGATATCGAGGTTATGCGCTCCTGTGACTCGGCATGATCAGATAATTATGGGCACCGGTCCATAGTTAGGCAGAGACGTAAAATGTCAGATATACTGTTAAAATAGTGATATAACGGCATAATCTGAATAATGCCCGATTCGGCTAGATATAAGAATCACAATGTCCTCCCGAATCGACATCTTGCTGGTAACATAATTCTCTGGTTACCAATCTTAATCGGGCAGGGATGTGAAACATGTTATAAGCAATGGTGTAGCCAGCCTCCCCAAACTGCCAAAACGAACCGTAAATTTGATGTCAAAGTGGGTGAAGGACCTTGATAACATTATTTAAAGAGGAACCATACCACGTGGTTTTGCCACTGGTTGACTAGTCGGATATACCAGATTTATGGCATGAATGGGAATCATGTCCAACTGCCCTAATCGGCTAGATATCAGAATCATGTCCGCCCAACCCGACGTGGTGATTCTCAGGTTGGCCAACATATTAATTATTAAAGAAATCCATCCCACACAAGCGGACTGGGACTGGTTTTGAAGTTGTTTACAAGGATCCTCATGAATTACACTTAAATTAGTTTTGTCGATAGGAGGGATTAGGGGGTTCCCGGTGCAGGGAGAACATTTTCCTCCCACACTTTCAGTTGTATGGTGATTTTCTTTGTATATTACTGTAATTTTATGATTTTGCCTCCCACTTTATGTACGCAAATTTTATTTGTGATTTTGCTCCCACTTTCAGTGACCAGGTGGGAAAATCTCGGCAATGGTTCTGCTGATACATTTGCTTATACGGCCGGGTCCAACATTTTCAAGAGGGGAAAAACTGTTTTGACCCAATAAGATTCCTTTGTATGTGCAATTTTTGACGTATTTACATACAGTGGCATACTTAAAATTGGCAGAAAACTACCGGCACAGTATGTAAATAACAGTTTTTGATCGATTCCGAATACTGGGATAGGCCATTTTGGGGCATCAAAAATCTTTCTCTACCTGTGAAAAATGTTCAGAGCTTCCTTTTGCATTTTGGGGCTTTCCGCGCATGCGAGGACTTCCCCCTTGCTCCCATCCCTTTTCACTCCTGAATCACATTTGGGGTATTTATTTTACAGGGCCACCACAATTTTGCCGATGTGTTTGATTTTAAGCCATTTTGGGGCATAGATGCGCAGTACTGCTTACTGTGCGCACCCCTCCCCCCTCCCCCCTGTGCTCCCCCTCCCCTCCATTCCCAAGCCAAAAAGTCACTGCTCAAAATTAAATATTTATTCACCTATTGCGATTCTTCCTATGTAATAGGTTTTCTAGTCTTGCAAAAAGTCACCGCCCTTGAGTCAGATGGTCCCGTACGGCCATGATCCCCGTCCCCTCCCCCACTGCTTTGTGAAGGACAATTGATATCCTGGTCACGAACACGTAGAGGGTTATATGTTATAATGCTGCATTTGACAACTTGCTTTTTTGCTTAAATACTGGTCGGAATCGAAGCAACTTCCTCAATGTTAAAAGCATCTAGAATCCATTGTTTAGGACCGGTTTTTTTTTCTTCTGAATACTCAAACAATAAAACTAAAACAAATGGTATTGTTTGTTATAAACGATTATTGTAATAAATTCAACTTATAAGACGGTATCCAACAAAATATTTGCGATAGCAGAATACCAAAGGCACAAGGCAGGAAAAGTGAAAGACATCTAAAATCCGCTCTAATAGAAAATTATAAAAACAATAATTTTGAAATCCTTATTCACACATATTACAATGTTGTTGTCTATCGGCCACATTCCGGTATTTAACTGGAACGGTCTGCAATATATCGCGTAATTTTAGGAAAGATAGCTGTGTACTCCAGTACTCAGAAATAAGTTCAACGCTTGAGTTTCCTTTTCTCCAAGCATTGTTATATGCCCACGCCTCTTTTGGGATGCGCCTCAGTGCGGGTTGGAGAAAGAGGCCGCACATAAATCGAAAAGCAACTAAAGATGTGAATATTTCACCAAAATTTCATAATTTCCTTTAAATTGGTTGGACACCAAATTATCTCAACGAAAGCAAATTCAATTTAATATACAGACACAGCCTGACATTCAATTTACAGTAAACAAGAACGTATCCCTGCATGTGTAACCTTGTTTGTTGGCAGTGGTGTAGACCTAACCAGCGTTATACAGCCTAACATTCAATTTACAGTAAACATGAACGTATCCCTGCATGTGTAACCTTGTTTGTTGGCAGTGGTGTACAGTAAACATGAACGTATCCCTGCATGTGTAATCTTGCTTGTTGGCAGTGGTGTACAGCAAACATGAACGTATCCCTGCATGTGTAACCTTGTTTGTTGGCAGTGGTGTACAGTAAACATGAACGTATCCCCTGCATGTGTAACCGTGTTTGTTGGCAGTGGTGTACAGTAAACATGAACGTATCCCTGCATGTGTAACCTTGTTTGTTGGCAGTGGTGTACAGTAAACATGAACGTATCCCTGCATGTGTAACCTTGTTTGTTGGCAGTGGTGTACAGTAAACATGAACGTATCCCTGCATGTGTAACCTTGTTTGTTGGCATGTGTACAGTAAACATAACCCCTGTTTGTTGGCAGTGGTGTACAGTAAAACCTTGTTTGTTGGCATGAACGTATCCCATGAACGTATCCCTGCATGTTTGTAACCGTGTTTGTTGGCAGTGGTGTACAGTAAACATGAACGTATCCCCATGTGTAACCTTGTTTGTTGGCAGTGGTGTAACATGAACTATGTTTGTTGGCAGTGCTGTAGGCCTAACCAGCGTTATACAGCCTAACATTCAATTTACAGTAAACATGAAGGTATCCTGCATGTGTAACTTTGCTTGTTGGCAGTGTCTTAACCAGCATTCAGAAACTGGGGAAGGGTCAAAGTCAAACCTGGACTTTTCATGTCAACTATCAAAATGTGTGGGTCCAAGAGACCTTCATAACGTTATACTTTTGGATAAGTGGGGATCAAGTTGTCCCCCGTCTCCCCCTCTCTGTAGCTATGCGACTCAATTAAAGCGTCCTGAAAGGAATGATAAAATGATGAAGTTTTGCAGATATTTGTAAAAATGAATAACAGTCCAAAATTCCAGTCTGAACAAGCGGAAAGGAACCTCTTCTTCTCCATCACCAAATTATCATTCCATATAAACATGTGGTTTTTATGACATGCTTTCAATCAACTCTTACTTATCAATTACTGTAGCTGTATGTTTTTAATTACGGAAATAAGAGCATTTTGCTCAAAAGCCCATTATCTGACATGCTAAACTATATCTTAACAAATCTAAAGACCTCATAGTATTTAGGCCTAAAAAATTATGATATAATTAAAATTACAATAGAATTTTCATTTTGTGCATTTTGCTCACCAGATTAATTGTTCTTGCAGTCTCGCAAATTTTAATTGATTAAATATTTGTTTTAATCTATGCAGTATTTCATATTGAATACTTGGAAAGATACAATAACTGCAATATGGTTTATAAAAAATCTGAAGGATTCGCAAATTGTAACAAATTGTTTAATGAGAATACAAATTGTGAGAATAAAATGTTGAATATCAACACCATGAACAAAGTGAAAGTGATTTCAATGTCATCAAAGCTAAATTGTCGCAATTAAACAGATATTGCTGCCAAATTATATTTTAACAAATAGCTTGTGATTTTTTGCTATCAAACATCTTGAAAAATATTTTGGAAATATTTAACAAACATTTTGATTTTTTTTCTATGAAATATTTCCTAAATATTTGGCAGCAATATCTATCCATTTGCTGCTAATAAATCTTTAAGGTACTAAATACCGGTAGTTTTCGATTTTTTTGTTATTATGAGAACAGTATGAATAAATACATTAAAGCCTTGTTTTAAGTATTAAGTACAGCAAAATACCATGTAGGTGTGAACAGGTCTCAAGAACCTATTCCACTGGCAGGAGTTTCATCTACACCGCAGTCCAAGCTTGGAACAGTCTCCCAGACTGAGTTGTTGGAGAGATTAAAGACAAAGGGGGCAGTCATTTAATCCCGGGTGCATCATCATCTTCTGTCAGCACCATAGCAGAAGATTATTTCCCTTCCATCCCTTAGTCGCTTTGAAACAAGGGCGTAGAACGTGGTTTTTTTTTTTGAGGGGGGGGGGGAAGAGGGGGGGGGGGGCTGAAAGTTCATTTACCACAAACCTCAACCCCCTCCTCATTCAAAAGTCTCATTTGTGTCCCATTTATTTTCACGATTGTGGGGGAAGTTGCTTTTGTTTTTTTAACAAAGAAGAATAGACAATTAAGTTAGTATAAGACTCGACGTACGTATCAGTACATACACGCTCGCAGTGCAGTGACCTGTCACCTGCATCAGGCTGCATGTACACGTACTAATTACATGCTGTATGTTACACATACGCAGGCGCTACGTCGGTGTATGCTACATTTTACGGCCAAGTGTGGTCAATTCAAATGATTATAATTGAAGAAACTAAAATCGGACCCGGGATCGGACCGAGGTATTATAAATTCTATAAATTATAATCGAATAATTATCCCCCGCCCCCATCACCCCCTTTTCTACGCCCTTGCTGTGAACTATTGATTGGCCCGTGAGGACATCTCTTATAGTGTCTTGTTGCCTATACTGGTCTTACCTCATGTGTAATTGTTCACCTCGCATTTTAAAAAAAAGTCCCATATAAACCTTATTTTTGTAAAGATTTAACAATGAAACAATTCTCATGATAACCATCTTTCTCTTGAAAACTATGTCAATGGTTTTCTTTGGAAAAAGCAACTTTATAATTAATTTGTCTAATTTACTTCACTTTGTGTAGATACGTTGCATGAGACCTGCACAATCACTCGGAAAGACTTTTTCGTTTCCCATCTGACTGTCTTGATGGACATGTTTCTGATGGTCAAAAGTGAAGTTGCTTTTCTTCGTGATTTATTTTAAAGATCATAAAATACCAAAATCTGTATGTTACTAAACATCTCTTATGATATCAAAATCGTCGTATCATAAAAAGTATCGAAACGTTTTGTAAGATAAATAGGTTACCTTGAACGCCATTTTGCTTTACTAAGTGGTACCTGCATGGACACGAGAGCAAAAGCTTTATCTTTTTATGACTTCTGTTTACATTTTCTGTAAGCTACAACAACTTTTCCAAATCCCTTAAGCAGGTACGGAGTATGCAGGATGCGGACAGACTGACCTTCTCTGCTGACCAGCTGATGTGGAAAGCTGCGCTGACCAGCTGACGTGGACAGCTGCGCTCACCAGCTGACGTGGACAGGTAGGGAGGGGATACCGCTTGTTTTTAAAACTTAACATCACACTCTCGTTGAAATCCAAACAATGCTAATATTCTTACTTCCCCTAAGCTAAATTCTACAAAGGGATATACCATTTGTATTTTACGGGATACTTGAGATCTGATTATCAAAGTATAAAAGAAAAATTCGGCATATAGGTAGATAGGTGTATGTAAATACCAGGGTCCCAAACGTTTTAAATCTGGGGAAAAACTTGAAAAGCTGTCTCTTATGTCATATTAACAGTTAGACTAACAGATATAAATCACAAACTTTGCTTCCTTATACCTGAATACGTGTATCATCAAAAGATCTATTAAAGTATCAAATACACCGAAACAGCTCCATCAAAAAATGTATGTAAAAGTTTTTACTAGTTTGAATTAGCCTCTGTCATCCTATTTACCTGTACGAAGTTGCATTTCAATCGTTATTTTAAAGAAACGAGTAAGTCTTAAAACACCTTATGAAAGAAAATTTGAATACACAGAAGTACGCAAGCATGAAAATATATGGAATGTTCTAAACGAGGCGTCTTGCTAGGCATCGCCCCCTGTTGGCACCTGCGAATGGCCCTTCTTGTTCCTCCTGTCGTTAATTTGAATACAGCAGAATAGAAGTGCAGCTAACAGTACTATGACGGCGATGATGATGATGATTATCACCCATATAGGTAGACCTGCAGAGGAAACAAACCAAACCTATTAAAGGTAACTGGAAACTGTTTCATAGAGCATTAGGCTAAATTATGATCAATTGCTTCAGTTCATTCTTCAATTTCTGACTATTGGCCTATCAAGCCTTGAAGATTGTTGTTGAAGACAATGAGGGAAAGCTAGCAAGTGGCGGCGCCATGATTTCTATGCCGGAGGCGCAAGAAATAGGCAGCTTTGTCTTATGGGGGTAAACCCTATAGATCAGACAAAATATGTCGCCATACAACATTTTCTGGAGGCAAAACGATCTGGTGGGGGCAATTCTCTCTTGCCCCCGTAGTGCCGCCACTGCAACCTAGCAAGGACGGTGGAACATTTTTGAACTTGATGGGTGGGCTGTGACATGTAGACGGAAAACATAGTTATGTCGAAACCCCAGGAAGCCCGACGATTTGGCCCTTCCAACTTTTTAATCTTAATTTTTTTATTTTTTTATTTATTTTCTATTCTGAGCGAAAACACGGGAAAGTCCCCATCACTCCATCTCCGTGGTCCTTGTCAAATTCAACATCTATACACCTTAGGTTATTTTCATTGATTTTAAATTTCTGGTATTGAAAATGGCATTTCGAACTGAGAGTTGGTTATTGGGGTAAGCCTATATGTGGTAAAAAGAAACTCTTTGGCACAATCAGCTGCTCTTCCTCGAATAATTGAAGTGGTGCATGCAGTGGCTGAATTCCTATCTCTTTGCCAGGTAGGGTCATCACCCGTAGGGTCATCACCAGTGGCGTAGCCAGGTATTGGTGGGGCAAGTTACAGAAATAAACTGACAGGATATAAAATGGCCCCTGCCGTCGAACGGTACTAATTTTCAACCGATAAAAATGGAATATTGAGGAATAATGGTGGAGCGATCGCCCCCTCTGCCCACCCTTTGGCTACGCCACTGGTCATCACTGTTTTCATGTTATATGAAAGAAGAATGTAAAAGAAACAAAATTGTGAAGCAACTATCATATTCTGTAAGGAAATATTAAGTTTAAAGCTCTGTCTTATGTAGAAATGACTGGTGTGGTAAGTCTACTATGGAAAGTTGGCGCCCTCATTTTTACATTCTTAACAATTGTTAATGTATTTTAAAGAATTTTTTTACTATTTGAATTATTTTTCCTCGAGCTTTCTTCAGGTGGTAAATTATAATGACTCTTACAAGATACTATTTTACTGCTTTCCTGAAATATATCCAGTGGTTTTTAGTCGCAGGACAAAATAATATTTTGAAATGCTTTCTTCACTTGTCTCTTTTGAAGTCCTCTTTCATAAAAGATGGAATTGCTTGATCCCTGAACTAATCCTTTACTTTATTTGGAAGAAATACGTACCGCCCGCATCTGGCATCTCCGTCGTAAGGGATGTAATCGCATCTATAAAAAATAAAGAATACAGAGTAAGCAGGATTATGTGTTATACCTTACAAATTAAGAGGTGCAGCGGCTCAGCGGTTAAAGAGTCATGCTCGTATCCGAAATGTACCGGGTTTGATTCCCGCTGCGAGCGTTGCATTGTGTCACTAAGCAAGGCACCTTACTCTACTTGCTTTAGTCCACTCAGCTGTAAAAATGAGTACCAGCACTGATGGGAAGTTAATAATGCGATGGACTAGTGTCCCATCCAGGGAGAGTCGTGTGCTCTCATCCGCTTGCGCCATGGAAACTGGGGATAAGCTCGGACCTAAGAGCCAATGATGGCTCGGATCTACTCTACAAATTCAGAAATTTTAGTTCATGGTTTTTTTTTATTCGATAACAGAAAACTAAAGTAAAAAATGTTCTAGAATCCCCATCAGTAAGGAATATCACGTGATCCTTGAAATGACGATTTTATGATCGTAAAAAACTGATTACCCGGCCTCAAATATCCTTTTCGACACTGTGTGTTGGTCCTTGTCATTAAAAGTTGAAGGTACCTTTGAAAATATTTTGAAATAATTTTTGGATTTTGAATAAGAAAATAAAATATACAAATATGTCAATCATAATGAAAGAGGGGTTGAAGACTATACCCTTTGTATCCCTGTGGGACCCCGTCACGGCACTAGTTCTCATATGACCTATCTTAACTTTCAAAAAAAACTTGTTAACTTGTTTGCATTCCATTGCTATCATTTGATTGTTTAAATAAATATGTAAACCATAAATGTGTGAAATATTAGTATAACCATAAAAGAAAAGAAAAATTGAAAATATTTTTCATGCCAGAAGCCCTTTTTATCAGTTTATGGTTTCGTGATGATAGTTCTTCAAATTGCTTCGCAATCTTTGATTGACGGTTATATTGTTGTGAAATAAAGTAACAGAATTGTCAATAGATAGATATATGGCTGATGTATTTGGAATCTGTTAAATATCGAAAATGATTGAGAACAGGCCTATATTAGAGATGATACGAGTTTCGTCAATGTGAGAAAACTTTTGAAGAATAACAATGTAAAACTGTTCCTTCTAAAGTTGTGAAAATTAATGAAACATAATTCAAATTAATTTGAATTGATAGATTCTACTGTTTTCTCTTCATAAATATACATGTTTGAAATATCCTTTAGAAACTTATGTAATCGTATTAATTTTAAATTTACAAAACAACGGAGAAATCTAGGTATTCGTTTGTGCACACCCATAGGCAGGATTTAAGGGAACAAAGGGGACTTGCTACCCACTTTTTTCTCCGAAATTATATTTTTGTATGGTGATGTTTTGCATCTTAGCGTAATTATGTGAGTCCCCCTCTCGCTTTTAAGTTCTCCCCCCATCCCTCCCGACACTTTTAAAAGGCACATTCCGCCCCTGTGTATACCTCATCATTCACAAAGTATTTATAATGAGTCCGGGAGAGCGGGGCATTTTGTCACGTGAGAATCTCCATACCCTTTACTGCTCTAACTGCTAACGATGAACCTTATGCAGCGCATGTTATGTATTCAAAAATTTAGTAAAGGTTCACTTTTTTTACATGGCTTAATATCATCCGCTCTGCTTTTGTATGATTGGGAAATATGAGAGAAATCAGGCAAAAATACTAGAATGTTTAGTTCAAAACCGTCATGTTAAAAATGTTTGTAAAACTAACATTTTGTCTGAGAGATAACTTATGTATGAATTATACCATCGCAAAGGCTTACATTGTATAAACCACACAATACATTTCTTTGTGTCTCTTTACAATTGTTTTACATTACATTACGTTACAAAACATTTTAACAAAACGGCTGCATGAAGTCTATTGTCGCGTTTATTGTACAGCTTCTTTAAAATATCCGAGCTTACACATAGCGCTTTAAAATTATATCAACGCTATATACGGCTATATAACGTTACATAACGTTATTACAACGTTTATTATAACGGTGTATATATGACCTCTCTCTCTGACTAGTAATCGTATGAACGCAATGGCTCAATCTAATGCAAACAAATGGGAAATTACGTATCAGAAAATAATTGAAATTAACTCCTCTCCACTACTCAACTTGTATTTTACACATATGAAATATATTCACCACAGCGGCAGTATAATATTACAAAATAATCTAAAAACATATTTCAAAGTCATTGACGTGTCAACTGGTAGAATAATATGCAGGTTTTCTTCTATACGATTATTCTTACAAATCTAAAGATCTAAAGCAGCTTTGCATTGAACTGTATGACTCATTTCCACACGAACATAATTGAGCTTTATTATTTCATAAACAAATATATGTCTGACTATGAATTTAATGAATGAGTTAAATTCGGATCAAAATAGCAGTGTGATTTTTTAAATGATTATCGTCAGACAAGTGATTTTAATTGTTGCCCATAGCAACACGTTTTTGCGATCAATAGACACAAAAGTAACAATAGAGCAGTGGCTCGATGTATGCAAATAATTGCTTTCGTAAAGCAGACAATTTCTATTTGTTACCATTTAACGGCAAATATCATATGATACAAAAGTGTAAAATGAGTAATGATATATAACGATGACTTAATTCATCGTTCATCTGGAGGAAAAGTGGGTGGGGGAGGGGGGGCCTATACTAAAAGTAGTAGGAGTGCGCAGCCCACCAATCGAAAAACATACCCGCAATATGACAGATGTTTTGGTAAGTGCAGTGTATGAAATTATACAATTTTGATACCTGCAGTATGAAAGAAGGCAATTTTGTTACCAGCAGTAACATTTTCAACGAAAATATGGTAAAAATGGACCAGCAGTACAAAATTAGCACAACAAAACCTCATTTTTTGGGACCTGCACTTCTGCAAAAAAATTATAATAATTTTTTTAATAAAAAAAAACACCTTCACTAAAAAATGGTGTAAAAAGGCACCTGCACTACTAAAATGGTGCAAAAAATATATATATATATATATATATATATATACACACACATATATATATATATATATATATATATATATATATATATATATATATATATATATATATATATATATAATTATATATATATATATATATATATATATATATATATATATATATATATATATATATATATATATATATATATATATATATATATATATATATATATATATATATATATATATATATATATATATATAATATATATATATATATATATATATATATATATATATATATATATATATATATATATATATATATATATATATATATATATATATATATATATATATATATATAATATTATATATAATATAGTCAATGTTTCTAACAAAGCTAAACCATTACAATTCATGATATCAAGCACAAAACAACCATGTAATATAATACTCAATGTATAAGTTTAATTGATATGAATAGGCTTTTATGAATAAGATAAATGGTAGTTTCGGTCGTAAATCAGGAGTTTGATTCATTAAAAAATACATCGCTATTATCCAGAAAATATATTGTATATAGCTCAGCTAGGATCATAATTACTTTTCTAGCACACAGACTACACGTAGATAGTCCGGAAGCATGCCTATTAATAGGAACATTAATAATGGAAAAAAGGGATGGAGGGAGGAGGGGAAGATGAGAAGGAGGGAGAGGGGAGGGGGATCAACAACAAAAAAATCACCATGCAAAAGATACAAATTCGGAAAAACGTGGAGGTAAAGTATACCCATCTGCCCCCTCAAATCCCGACAATGGCTGCGAGTAATATAGCCTACAGCATTGTTCTGTTACTCAAGCTATTTAAATTATTAGCAAAGCGTTTCTGAGAAGCGAGTTTCAAATGCACTCACATTAATATAATGCAAAACCTGCATATGCATGTAAACAGATGAATAGCAGTGTAGATACATGGGCATCATGCTTTTCTAATTAGACACTTTCCCATTTCCATTTACCGAGTTGTACTTTTAGATTGACAACGCCCTTGTTATATTAGGAAAAATATTTCTATTAGCAAAATGTTTAGAAAATATATAACGAAAATAAACTTTGTTTTCACAACTTGTAGTGCTGACTATAAAGTCAATTGCTGGTCTGTTTAACAAAAGGTTTTCTATTTTGAGGCCGTTTGATGAAAACCGTTGTTCCGCACGTTTTACCACGTATTAGCAGCACAAACAAAGACACAAGGCTTATCATGTAATTAATCACAGTTTGAATGAACAAAAATGCGAAGTAGAAACTAAAACTAAATTTGATTAGTTAAAGGTCATCAATCGTGATTAAAATGTGGCGGCGTACATTTTATTCCAAAACGATATTGATTGGACTATCAATGTAAGTGCACATTGTACAATCGATCCAATCAAAACACACAAATTGAAATCTATTTACCTCCGCGTAATAGAGACGATAACTGGCCTTTAACTGATTGTACTATTTTACTACTATTTTACAATCTTTATTGCTTCACTTCGGCCTCATAAAACTTCAATAGTAATTGAAGCCAGGAATGCAGCTTACGATCTTTGGGATGTTAGCATACCTGGCAGCAAATTATGCCGACTACAGATTGATTCGACTTTCACTCGTGTAATAGATAACTACGAGGCTTTTCATTACCTTCCCATGCTTCACCATTTCTGATATTGCCGCCGCCGGGGGCACTATTTTTGACTCTGTGATAATCTTTTGGTCATAACCTTATGAAGGAACATCCTAACATGTAGGAGTTGTTACAACTAACTGAGGTAACTTTGAATACTCTCCATATTGAGAGACTATTGTGTGGAAAATGAATACCACTTTTTACCAATTTTCTCCAGTTACAATGACTTAATTAAGACAACATTTTCTTCCTGACTTTGCTCACAACTGTTCGTTTTATAATTTTATTCCACATGTACAGAGAAGTAAGTTTGCTGATAATTTATCAGAGAACATTAGACATGCAATGAAGAGATTACATTAGACATGCAATGAAGAGATTACATTAGACATGCAATGAAGAGAAGAGACGAGCTCATGAAACAGTAAAGTAAGAAGTGGGTAATTGATGTATGTAACATTTGTTATATGCTCCTCAATGTGAATGTGTAGGTTATGGCCGGCAACCGATATCAAATAAATAAATATTGAGAGACTTTTATAGATGATTTGATTTGACACCTTTAAGCCATTACGTGTTTTGTATTGTCACTTCTAAGCATCACCTCTCACTCCTGTACTTATCATATACAAAAAGTACTCGCAAAATGGGTTCTGAAAGTTTTGACAACCTTTATGGCGTATAAACGTTGTATTTCTAGAGTAATTTTCATACCCAAATTGATAATTATTAAGTTACAAAAGAAAACGTGGGTTCTTTCATTAAAATCAAATGATTCCATCTTCAGAGAGGTTCTTGACAATTTGAATCTGTACTGATATGTATCTGTACTCATAAAACAGGCATACACTTGCCCCGAGATTAATGCCGTTGTGAAATAGCGGCCTTTTCAAGCTTTTAGCATGTGAAACCATCTTTGTTGTAGTTTCTACCCTTTGGCAAAGACAATCATGATAAGCCATTTCCTCTTGCTTGTCATAACCCAAATTGATAATTATTAAGTTACATAAAGAAAACGTGTGGTTCTTTCGATTTCTGTACATTTATAGGTGCGTTTTGTTCAATAATTAATGTTTTTCTATTAATACGCTACATTCATACATTTTCGAAAGCCCACATCTTCTGATATTTAAGATGTACCATGCAATTACAATTAATGATATGTACAATAGGCATTCCAGTTGAATATAATCTGTGAAACCTTGATGAATTATAATATTGTATCATACTATTTCATAAATCATTCAAACATTGTATACTTTTGAGTATGACATCGAGGAGGACTATACATTTATTAAGAATTCGAATTCAGATCTACTGTACGCTGATCAAAACGATCATCCATTCAAACCACAGTGTACCCAATACAAATTGTGAAAAGTGTATTTTTAAAAGTGCATTGGTTAGCTAGCTCCCAAGTCCTTAATATCCTAATGGCTATGACAGTATCCGTGTTGCAGAGCTTATTTAAATAACTCAAAAAGTAGTTCACCAAGTTGAAACACGAATGAGACTTGTTCATATAAAACCTTCTTTTAAAATTTGCATTTCCATCACCTTCCGTGATGTTTCAGAAATGTATCAATAACTAAATCTAAAGAACAAAATTGATAAATGTGCAGAAGGAAGTATTACTTACCTCCATTCAGCAGACTAATTAAATTTCATATATATCAAAATATATTGAAATTGTATTAAACAAAACCCTAAAACCAAACGAGTCTATTGCATCGTGTGTATGTTGTTTTATATGGAGTGTAATGCCAGTACTACCCGACAGTCCGCGAGCATGTCTAGTCTGTTAATAGGAACATGTATACCGCACAAGAATATTGAAGTCATGCAGCTATACTGTTCAGATGTTACAATAAAATGTCATAGTTTTGAATTACTTGAAATATTAAAATCATTATGCTGAAAAACCTTTGAATTTTCAAAATTGCTGTTTCGCGCCTTAAAGCCTAACTCTATTGTCTATTATTTCTAATATTACGAAAACGGCGTGATGAATATATCGCATAGGACTGGAAAAGTTTTAGTCATGACCGTAATGAAGGTATTTTCATCAGTTTTAAGTTTCGCCTAGGCAAGATAGTTTTCCCAGACGTATTTTAAATTCGAAATTTTGTAACATTGCATAAAGCTATAATGTTAGGGGAGCAAAGGATCATTGGAACTATCACAAAATGGCGGTTTCCATGTAGCAAAACGTTCCTAATTTATGGAATATTTGTGTTTCTATTAATAGGCATGCTCTTGGACTGCCTGATTACCTGCTATTTCAAGGTGAAAAGGCCAGTTAATTCTACCGATGCTGTTTCTATCTTATTTTTTTTTGGTGTTCAAGTCTTCGGTACGTCGTCTTCAAGGTTTTCAGTTTTCACAACACTTTACTAAACTAATGTTACGCATGAGTTGCCCATCTTCAAAGCTTCTCACCTTTTCATCTGTTCATAGTGATTCCACTGCACCTCTTTTCGAATTGACAATCGTCGTGTTTGTACAATCGAGGCAGTTGATAGTCACTCTTTTGATCATTATTTGCTTTGAAATTGATGCATTCATACATTTTTGAACGCCTACGTTCTGATTATTCAAGATGTGTCATGCAACAGGGTTGCCCCAGATAACTGTTATGGCTTGGTACCAAGTATTTTGCATTTGGATTCCATAGTGCAGCATCTGGATACCACAGTACGATACTTGATTGGTAAATTGGAAATATTATTACAAAAATAAAAACATAAAAAAGAATAACAGTTTGCTATTGATTTCTTTCATGCGCCTTTTGTCTGTAACGCATAATGCCATTCAGAAAAATCTCAAAAGTTGTTGAATTTTGATCATTTCCTTAACAATCCATCCCCTGCAAAAAACTTCAAAAAATTCCCTCCATAGTTGCGAAATCCTGGAAAATTGGAGACATTTTATGAGAACTCTGATTAAGAAATGTTGTTTTTAGTACCAAAATTAAGTTAAATCAAACTATTTACATTTGATCATAAACAAATTAAGTCAAATGTGTAAAAATATAGTCTTTGCTTTTTGGTAACAAAATTATGTCATATCAATACCAACTTATGCCTTGTCATTACCAAATTTTCAGTTTGGTGCCCCTAAATAACTGGCTTTGCCGGATACCAAATTTCATCAAATTTGGTATCAGGGGATACGAAATGGCAAGCTGCCTGCAACTGCAATTAATGGTTTGTAGTATGATCACAGTTAAAGATGGAATCTCATCCTAAGAAACATGTGGCTTGCAATATAATTTGATGGGTACTAGTAAGGTCACTTCCGTGGCATTTGGTTGGCTTGTCTGTGTTTGTGTGTATATTTCGACCAATCAGAAATGTTGAATTGCATTGTATATTTACGTTAAACTGATAACTGCCATTTAATTATACCATGTCAAACGTCGACAAATCATGACATTCTATCATTTTGTAATCATGAAACGATTTATTTAAAAAATCAAATTCGAAACGAGAATGATTAAACACTTTAGTTATCCTTATCAAAGAGGCCTCATCAAAAATGCTAATTTGTCCTAGGACTTAAATTCTATTCTAAATAACCCAAAATATTACAATGTCACTAAATGAAGATATTGATTCAGTTAATTAGTTAGTATAAAGCTTTCGTAAAGTTTAGTGTTTGAAGTTTTTTAAACTTTGTGTCATGTTAGTGGTTTAAGAAGTCAGTAAGCCACCCATAGGAATAATCATGTGGTAGAGTGCGAAAGGTACTGGTACGCAAATGTACACAATTGTTCATTATTTTATTGCTTGTTGGAAGAATTAGAATCAGGATATCAAGTTCTGTAATGGAAACATATGTTAGTCTCTTGCAATTGAAGAATTGGTTAATCACGTAATGTACCTTTGGGGATCTTAAAGTGTAGACATGCTGGTTAATAAAGAACAGCAGTAAAACCCTTGATAAGAACAGTCACTTGAGATACGTGATGTATGATAATTTATGATGCACTTCCAGGATTTTGTATAGTTTTCATCGTTCAGGTATACGCCCTACAATTTTTGTTGCATTTTTCTTTTTCTATATTATTATTGTATCGTTAGACAAAATAAAAAATGTTATTATAAAATAAAAAAAACTACAAATCAAAACGAAAATGCACATGAAATTAATCAGAGAATCCGATTAATCAAATGTTGTTGGATTTCTTTCTATAAAACTAACGATGTTTTTGAAATTGCTTGACTAGCTGATCTGACGTAAAGATGATAAATGCTAATCATATTTGCAATTTCACTTGTACATTGCAATGAATAGAACAAATCATTGCCATTGCAACTTCAAGTATCAATAACCAATCAAAGTCATATTCACATGTTGAGTTAATAATTTCTCTGTAATTTCAATAACAAAAGAATTTTCTTAATGGGCTTTGAATTTGCTGGTTGTTCGGTTAATTTAACGATCCTTGATCGCAAGGATGATGGGTTGAATAAGAATGCTTTATTGACACATTGACCATGACCTCTAAATGGTAGGCTTTGTTATCAAGCTCTCTTTCTGATGCATGGCACCTTTGAACAATGTTATTGCATGAAAGGAAAAATTCATATCAGAGCCCAGATTAGTAATATGGTGTCAAACTTCATAATTCTTCATTTATGGGATCGTCTTGATTTTTGGTAACAAGGAAACTCTCAGAAAAAGTATTGCTATCGAGCGAGTTGCTATATGCTTGACTTTGTTTGTTTATTGACAGTTGAATATATATCAATTATCATGTAGTACAAAAATAACCCCGTGATCTCAGTAAAAATGGCATTGACATAACGGTATCATAAGTTAAAATGGCGGCCTCCATGATTGCTAATGACTACGAAGCTTTAAGTTCCTGTGTATCACCAAAAGTTGGGTTTCTTCCAGACTGATAGACGCAGTTCATCAATTTTCAAAAGACAAAAAAATGAACAGTGTTGTTTTGTTTTGTTGGAAATATTCCAAACTCCCATGAACTCTTAAAGGAAAATAACAACAAACTCGTTATATTCAAAGAAGCAAATAGACTACCTGACTAATTGAACTTAAGCAGACCTTTACAAGCAAACACTGCAACACAAAGTGTAAACATATAAGTTAACAATATTGACATAAGATATAAGAGCTACCACCATAGACACATCAATCAAATCATCATGGTAACGGTGATTTCAGTGGCGTATTCAGCTCTTTGTGCCAGACTAGGCAAACGGTAATCATCGGGAAAATTCGTTTCTAGAGGCGTGTAGGAAGCTGGATAGGAATAGGGGGGGGGGGGGGCGGTGTCTGGTATGATTTTAACTCCAGTTGGAGGTACATTTTGGAAAATTTTCATATAAAATTGAAAAAATGAAGAAACTGTGGTAAAAGTATTGGAAAATTTGGTTAAATTATTGGAAATATTGGTTAAATTATCAGAAATATGTGTAACGTTTGAATAATTTCCTGAAAATAAACGATAGTTCCCGAAAATGGAAGAAAATTGCTTCAAAATAAAGGAAAATGAAGAACATTTCCTGAACATCGAAGAAAATTTCACGAATTCAAAGAAAATTGAGGAATATTGCCCGAAAATGAAGAAAATTGAAAAAAGAAGTTCCCGAAAATAAAAGAATCTTTCCGAAAATTTAAGATTATATTTCGCTAGGAACAAAGTAATAACCAAATGTGGGCAATATGTAACCTTATATATTCATTTTGCACAGTTTAGTACCCTAAAATATATTGCATATTGCATACTGGGT
>JAIGNY010000073.1:0-22500 GCA_020152595.1 Chiridota heheva | reverse complement strand
TGACTTTGATTTAAAGGTTTTACATATTTCAATCATGTTTATGCATGTGCATTGTTGGACAATGACTTTGATTTAAAGGTTTTACATATTTCAATCATGTTTATGCATGTGCATTGTTGGACAATGACTTTGATTTAAAGGTTTTACATATTTCAATCATGTTTATGCATGTGCATTGTTGGACAATGACTTTGATTTAAAGGTTTTACATATTTCAATCATGTTTATGCATGTGCATTGTTGGACAATGACTTTGATTTAAAGGTTTTACATATTTCAATCATGTTTATGCATGTGCATTGTTGGACAATGACTTTGATTTAAAGGTTTTACATATTTCAATCATGTTTATGTTTATGACTTTGATTTAAAGGTTTTACATGTTTATGCATTGTTGGACAATGACTTTGATTTAAAGGTTTTACATATTTCAATCATGTTTATGCATGTGCATTGTTGGACAATGACTTTGATTTAAAGGTTTTGTTGGACAATGACTTTGATATTTCAATCATGTTTATGCATGTGCATTGTTGGACAATGACTTTGATTTAAAGGTTTTACATATTTCAATCATGTTTATGCATGTGCATTGTTGGACAATGACTTTGATTTAAAGGTTTTACATATTTCAATCATGTTTATGCATGTGCATTGTTGGACAATGACTTTGATTTAAAGGTTTTACATATTTCAATCATTTTATGCATGTGCATTGTTGGACAATGACTTTGATTTAAAGGTTTTACATATTTCAATCATGTTTATGCATGTGCATTGTTGGACAATGACTTTGATTTAAAGGTTTTACATATTTCAATCATGTTTATGCATGTGCATTGTTGGACAATGACTTTGATTTAAAGGTTTTACATATTTCAATCATGTTTATGCATGTGCATTGTTGGACAATGACTTTGATTTAAAGGTTTTACATATTTCAATCATGTTTATGCATGTGCATTGTTGGACAATGACTTTGATTTAAAGGTTTTACATATTTCAATCATGTTTATGCATGTGCATTGTTGGACAATGACTTTGATTTAAAGGTTTTACATATTTCAATCATGTTTATGCATGTGCATTGTTGGACAATGACTTTGATTTAAAGGTTTTACATATTTCAATCATGTTTATGCATGTGCATTGTTGGACAATGACTTTGATTTAAAGGTTTTACATATTTCAATCATGTTTATGCATGTGCATTGTTGGACAATGACTTTGATTTAAAGGTTTTACATATTTCAATCATGTTTATGCATGTGCATTGTTGGACAATGACTTTGATTTAAAGGTTTTACATATTTCAATCATGTTTATGCATGTGCATTGTTGGACAATGACTTTGATTTAAAGGTTTTACATATTTCAATCATGTTTATGCATGTGCATTGTTGGACAATGACTTTGATTTAAAGGTTTTACATATTTCAATCATGTTTATGCATGTGCATTGTTGGACAATGACTTTGATTTAAAGGTTTTACATATTTCAATCATGTTTATGCATTTGTTGGACAATGACTTTGATTTAATTTCAATCATGTTTATGCATGTGCATTGTTGGAAATGGTTTAAAGGTTTTACATATTTCAATCATGTTTATGCATGTGCATTGTTGGACAATGACTTTGATTTAAAGGTTTTACATATTTCAATCATGTTTATGCATGTGCATTGTTGGACAATGACTTTGATTTAAAGGTTTTACATATTTCAATCATGTTTATGCATGTGCATTGTTGGACAATGACTTTGATTTAAAGGTTTTACATATTTCAATCATGTTTATGCATGTGCATTGTTGGACAATGACTTTGATTTAAAGGTTTTACATATTTCAATCATGTTTATGCATGTGCATTGTTGGACAATGACTTTGATTTAAAGGTTTTACATATTTCAATCATGTTTATGCATGTGCATTGTTGGACAATGACTTTGATTTAAAGGTTTTACATATTTCAATCATGTTTATGCATGTGCATTGTTGGATGACATTTAAAGGTTTTACTTATTTCAATCATGCATTGTTGTTGACAATGACTTTGATTTAAAGGTTTTACATATTTCAATCATGTTTGCATACAATGACTTTGATTTGAAGGTTTTACAAATCATGTTTATGCATGTGCATTGTTGGACAATGACTTTGATTTAAAGGTTTTACATATTTCAATCATGTTTATGCATGTGCATTGTTGGACAATGACTTTGATTTAAAAGTTTTACATATTTCAATCATGTTTATGCATGTGCATTGTTGGACAATGACTTTGATTTAAACATGACTTATTTCAATCATGTTTATGCATGTGCATTGTTGACAATGACTTTGATTTAAAGGTTTTATATTTCAATCATGTTTATGCATGTGCATTGTTGGACAATGACTTTGATTTAAAGGTTTTACATATTTCAATCATGTTTATGCATGTGCATTGTTGGACAATGACTTTGATTTAAAGGTTTTACATATTTCAATCATGTTTATTGATTTAAACGTTTTACATATTTCAATCATGTTTATGCATTGCATTGTTGGACAATGACTTTGATTTAAAGGTTTTACATATTTCAATCATGTTTATGCATGTGCATTGTTGGACAATGACTTTGATTTAAAGGTTTTACATATTTCAATCATGTTTATGCATGTGCATTGTTGGACAATGACTTTGATTTAAAGGTTTTACATATTTCAATCATGTTTATGCATGTGCATTGTTGGACAATGACTTTGATTTAAAGGTTTTACATATTTCAATCATGTTTATGCATGTGCATTGTTGGACAATGACTTTGATTTAAAGGTTTTACATATTTCAATCATGTTTATGCATGTGCATTGTTGGACAATGACTTTGATTTAAAGGTTTTACATATTTCAATCATGTTTATGCATGTGCATTGTTGGACAATGACTTTGATTTAAAAGTTTTACATATTTCAATCATGTTTATGCATGTGCATTGTTGGACAATGACTTTGATTTAAAGGTTTTACAATATTTCAATCATGTTTATGCATGTGCATTGTTGGACAATGACTTTGATTTAAAGGTTTTACATATTTCAATCATGTTTATGCATGTGCATTGTTGGTTTTACAATGACTTTGATTGTTGGAAAGGTTTTTTAAATGACTTTGATTTAAGGTTTTACATATTTCAATCATGTTTATGCATGTGCATTGTTGGACAATGACTTTGATTTAAAGGTTTTACATATTTCAATCATGTTTATGCATGTGCATTGTTGGACAATGACTTTGATTTAAAGGTTTTACATATTTCAATCATGTTTATATTTCAATCATGTTTATGCATGTGCATGTGCAATGTTGGATGTGCAATGACTTTGATTTAAAGGTTTTACATTTTCAATCATATTTCAATCATGTTTAATCATGTTTATGCATGTGCATTGTTGGACAATGACTTTGATTTAAAGGTTTTACATATTTCAATCATGTTTATGCATGTGCATTGTTGGACAATGACTTTGATTTAAAGGTTTTACATATTTCAATCATGTTTATGCATGTGCATTGTTGGACAATGACTTTGATTTAAAAGGTTTTACATATTTCAATCATGTTTATACATGTGCATTGTTGGACAATGACTTTGATTTAAAGGTTTTACATATTTCAATCATGTTTATGCATGTTTTACATATTTCAATCATGCATTGTTGGACAATGACTTTGATTTAAAGGTTTTACATATTTCAATCATGTTTATGCATGTGCATTGTTGGACAATGACTTTGATTTAAAGGTTTTACATATTTCAATCATGTTTATGCATGTGCATTGTTGGACAATGACTTTGATTTAAAGGTTTTACATATTTCAATCATGTTTATGCATGTGCATTGTTGGACAATGACTTTGATTTAAAGGTTTTACATATTTCAATCATGTTTATGCATGTGCATTGTTGGACAATGACTTTGATTTAAAGGTTTTACATATTTCAATCATGTTTATGCATATGCATTGTTGGACAATGACTTTGATTTAAACATTTTACAATGACTTTTTTATAAATCATGTTTATGCATGTGCATTGTTGGACAACTTTGATTTAAACGTTTTATTTTCAATCATGTTTATGTTTTGTTGGACATATTTCAATTTTACATGTTTATGCATGTGCATTGTTGGACAATGACTTTTAAAGACATATTTCAATCATGTTTATGGTTGTTGGACAATGACTTTGATTTAAAGGTTTTACATATTTCAATCATGTTTATGCATGTGCATTGTTGGACAATGACTTTGATTTAAAGGTTTTACATATTTCAATCATGTTTATGCATTGCATTGTTGGACAATGACTTTGATTTAAAGGTTTTACATATTTCAATCATGTTTATGCATGTGCATTGTTGGACAATGACTTTGATTTAAAGGTTTTACATATTTCAATCATGTTTATGCATGTGCATTGTTGGACAATGACTTTGATTTAAAGGTTTTACATATTTCAATCATGTTTATGCATGTGCATTGTTGGACAATGACTTTGATTTAAAGGTTTTACATAATTTTTAATCATGTTTATTTGCATTTTATGCATTGTTGTTGACAATGACTTTGATTTAAAGGTTTTACATATTTCAATCATGTTTATGCATGTGCATTGTTGGACAATGACTTTGATTTAAAGGTTTTACATATTTCAATCATGTTTATGCATGTGCATTGTTGGACAATGACTTTGATTTAAAGGTTTTACATATTTCAATCATGTTTATGCATGTGCATTGTTGGACAATGACTTTGATTTAAAGGTTTTACATATTTCAATCATGTTTATGCATGTTGCATTGTTGGTTTACAATGACTTTGATTTAAACAATGACTTTGGTTTTACATATTTCAATCATGTTTATGCATGTGCATTGTTGGACAATGACTTTGATTTAAAGGTTTTACATATTTCAATCATGTTTATGCATGTGCATTGTTGGACAATGACTTTGATTTAAAGGTTTTACATATTTCAATCATGTTTATGCATGTGCATTGTTGGACAATGACTTTGATTTAAAGGTTTTACATATTTTAATCATGTTTATGCATGTGCATTGTTGGACAATGACTTTGATTTAAAGGTTTTATTTGGGTTTTTGTATATTCGCTTCAATCAGGATGTAGTCTGACATGTCTCTTTTTGCTTAGATTCTTCAAATGCTAGTCAGACTATAAGGATCAATAGTTAATTAAAGTAGATCAATAGTTAATTGAAGTACGCATTCTTATATAATTATGTGATTACATTAAGCGCTACATTCAATTCATAATAAATTTTCATATTTTGTCACACATTGATGTAGTTCAGATAAACAATAACATTTTAAGCCATGACATACATTTCCGTAGCTATTGATATTGTATATAGGTAATAAGATGGCCAAGATTTATGTTGTATAATTGGCTTAAATTTCAAAATTAAACCGTAATCATGAGATCATTAAATACTTCATTTTATATGAAACTTAGTCTTCATGATTACCTAATTTGAACAAAAAATGAACACGCTTGGTTTTCATAGCAATACAGTCACTAATACAGTCAGTGCTACACTACCTCCAAACATAAAATTTCCTTGATATGTACAAACATGTTTAGTTTTATGAAAAGACACAAAATGTCTTAAGATTGAAAGCCGGCTACCTTTTTGTAAATATACATTATCAAAAATAATCTGACGACGGAGCTGGTATGATCTTCTTAAGACGGTAATTAAACGTGCCTAGGATAAAATACGTGTGATGACTAATACACGAGTCTATCAACTGCTGCATCATTAAGTAAGATGAGATGGACGTCTTACTTTCGTGTTATTTTGTCATTATCTCCCCACCAGGTCATCATTACTCTATAAAAATGATCCATGCCCGTAATTGTGGCAAGACACGTAGCTGACAGATAAAGTTTAATTAACGTATCTTGCCTCGGGTGCCTCACTCGTTATTAGGAATATCTCGCAATTATCACCAACAAGGCACACACCACGTCGGTAATTACATAAATACTAGTCCATTTCTTGTAACGTTGAATAATAAGTAGGTATAATAAGTAGGTAGCTTAACTTGAGCGTATAGCTTCCGATAATACTTATATCGCTTTGAAGGATTAACAAATCTTGCAGGTTAGAGTAATATTATACAAAAGGAAAAATTACCTCCATATTACACAGAACGATTAGATTTAACATGTGTAGGTAACTAGTTACGTGGAACATTATATAATTTATATTATGTTTGTTGTTGTAAAGTGGTAAAACATTTGTATCTGGCACATTTCAGTTAAGGAAAATATCATAGAGGAATAAAATAAATTGTACATTTCTATAAGAAAAGAGAGATGCCACGTTATACATCAAACTTCTACAAGAAGGTGCATATCAGTATTTTGAGAAGATTTTAGAACAATCTAGCATTTTGTTTCCTCCACATGCTAACAAGCGTAACTAATTTGTAGAATATCATTGAGTATGAAATTGAATCATTTTGACAAAGTTCCATTTGATAAATAGAAACTTTACGGTAGTGTCAAATTGTGAGAAAATTCTATGAACCATTTATTGCAAAGAAATTGACTGGTTTGTTTGTTAACAAACAGCTGTGCACAACCATATGAAGTCATCATGAAGTCCTCATGTATCTTCTTACAAGGTATTTAATCCACATTGTGTCAAATTATATTTGGAGCACAATCATGTGCATAAGCTTATCATTTTGCTTGGCCATTACATATAACATTGAACTTGATGAAAGGTCTCCTCAAATTTGCTATGAGTGAGAAAGAATAAAATACACCAAATGGACTTATTGAGCGAGAACCAAGTATGACATCGTTTAACAACAATACCAGCAAATATGAAGATAATAACTATCAACGTATCATATGTCATAAATTATAAATCCAGTTGTGAATACAATGCCGATTTGATTAGAAATACACGCGTTTTGTCAAAAACAAATTGAACTTTAGAGTAGATCGATATTGGCAATTATCTCAGTAATAACTATATGCCATTGACAAAGAGGCAAAATATATGCCACTGACAAAGAGGAAAAAATCATTAGAATATCAAGACTAACCCAAAGCTAATATTCAATGGATTAAAAGCACAAATAGACAATGATACTCTGATATTAAGGTCTTATCAAAAAAGAGGAAATTTAGTGTTTTATTATTCATTTATATGAGGATATAAATATACTTCATCAGTTGATTAGGCACGAGCAAGGAAGACCCTCAATGATGAAAAGCAATTTGATGTTAGTTTTGAGTATAATAATGAAAGCATCCGTGATCACATCATGAAATCTATGTTCAGGGATCGAATGTTCCTTGGTGCAAGTTACAATTTATACAAATTCATTTATAATTGAGCAAGGGCGCAATCTTAATATATTAAAACACAGATAAGATCATCGTTTTATAACTATTATTAGGTTCTAAACACTGCTTCGTATAGTATCAGCTTTTTATAACGCGCAGTATCACAATTCTACATCGTCTCCTTGAGCGCCAGTTAAATTGATTATCAAGTTTCACCACATATTACTCTTTCATCATTTTACATTTTTCCTATATTGCAAGTGGTCTGTAGTTAAACTACTTTTTTGATGCAAATATGATTGAGAGAAATAAAAAATTTGCTTTGCTTTTGAGGAAATAGATATTTTGAAAAATTGTCAAATTTTAAAATATACACAATTACACTTTGTGCCGATTGCATGTAATAATATTTAGCGTGTTTCAAAATAAGATTTAATTCTGACCTTAAAGTGACCGTTTTCTCTAATTGAACAACCATAAACTTAAACAAGTCAATTACGCCTTTTGTATTTCTTTTCTATATTGATTTTTGTTTTGCATTTTCAATTTATTCAGCTTTTTTACCCGTTCTTTTAGGCTGCATCTCGAAATCAGCGCCCTAAACTTGACTGGACTGGGATGGGAAGTGGATGAAAACCGCGTTTTTACACTTCTCTTTTTAAATAGTGTTCAGAAAACCAGTTAGAGTGTGACTGTCCTACATTCAGGACCGACGGCTTAACGTCCCCTCCGATGGACGGCGAGCGCCATTCAACCATTTCCACTTCTCTCAACAGCTGAATGATGAGCAGGAGCTGCAAACGTCGTACTTCCGCTTTGATATTCGGCGTATCTGTCTGCATAGCTGTGGAAAAACTGACCAAGGCTTGAACCCGGTACCTCCATCATCTCAGTAGTGAGCTCTACCAACTGAGCTACATACTCCGACGATCAACCATCAAAAGCTCATAGAGACGTTGGAATGCGGCATTTTATCACTTTATTATGTTTACACGATAAACAATTCAATATGTACATTATATGCACCTTACTACCACAATCATACAAATAAACACTGGAATTAAGCAAGATATGGGTAAGGATTCATTTCGTAAATCTGGTAGGCCTCGACCTTAAACTTTCGTCATTGTTCCTTCTAATATTGATTGATTTGACTGACCATCTGATTATCAACGAGTAACCATCAAAATCATCGATGCGTAGGGCAGGTCATATGTTATTTTAGAGGTCATCTAAATCAGTAGCGTAGCTAGCGTTTAAACACTAGGTGTTCCAAGCAATCTTGATATACCCTTCCTCATATTATCTTGTGGCCACGTCATTGACATTACTGCTGGAGCAAGACAAGAAGGTAAGCAGTCCGGTTCGTACCCCCATCGGGAGAACTGTTTTGTTCTCCCAATCGGGGGATCATTTAAAGAAGTATCCCACAATGCATCTAATCAAATTCAAAGTTTGTATAGGAATAACATAAGAATCAGACACATTTCGAGCGCGGGGAACTCAACCACTGCAAAGGCTTCAAATTTTCCTTTACAATTTGAAATAATGGCATATGAATCATCTTTTTACAGTGCGCCTTTAAAATTCATCGTGCGGTTTTTGAGAAATTTGAAGAGAAGTGATGAATTCTTATTATGTGTCACCGTTAGGCAGTCACGCTTTAACAAGGTTTTGTGAATTTCTGAGAAATAACTTGGGGATTTGTGAAAATTATTTAGCAATAACTGCGTGATAATAACGAAGTTGTTTTATCTTTGCGAAATTGAACATGAACAAAGCAAACTTTGTTACAAACCTTCAATAAAACGACTGATAATCGTCTATGACTGAAACTTGAAAATAAAAATGGCGGCTTCCATATATATCACTGTAAGCTCAGTGCTCATGCTGGAGTCTCCCGATCGGGGGACTTAATATGTCCCCCGATCGGGGTATAAACCGAAGCGGTAAGGGACACCATTTGAAACCCAAGCAAACAGTATATTCCGAATGCTACGAACACGCACAAACCAATTAGCTTCGATAATTATATACTTAGTCCTTTCAAAACTATTAAAGGGATGTCTGTTGAAAATTGGTGGGAACATTGTTCAGGCTGGTTCGGGCCACTCATCCTTCAGTTTCATAAATTTGTATTTATTTCAAGTAACTTTCCATAGTGTCACGTTTCAACTAACATGAAGTTTATTTTAAAGGTATGTGGATGTGTGGAGGCAGTAATATTTAAATTTTTAAATAAAAAAACAAAACCATAGACCTTTTCAAATCTGAATCGGCAATTTCCGGATAACTAATCTAATTAATGTGTCCACAATAGACCAATCGTATACTGGAGGATTCTTATTGACCAATGAAATACTGCAGGAATCTTGGCCGTCTGCACATTACACGCACGATATGGGATCAAGCGTATGAAAACAAATGTTTTTAAGCGCACATATCATACGTGCGTTATATATGAAGGAAATACGCACGCGTATTGCTGCTTACATTTGTTCCTCAAACCTGCACCTGATTGGTTGGGGGAAAAAGGAAAAGTTTCCCCAGCATTTGATTGGTCGAAGTACTGGAGATATCACGTTCGGCTAAACTCGGTTTGAAAATGTCTATAGCAAACATTGTACCATGTATCATATCCCCAATTATATTCTAACATGAGTGGACTTTCTCATCATTTTTCGATTCTGTTGTCATATTTAGGAAAGAAATTAAAGCAAAATACATAAAGATGCTAGTTTTCTTCCCAGTCATCTGGCTATACAAAACAAACTTAGCCAAACTTGAAAATCGACCCAACTTTTATCAGCCGAAGCTTAACAGTTGTTGTCGTCTCTAACATGTCAAGCGCTGCGCTGTACATGTAAATATAATGCAATTCGCACATTTATATGTGCTATTTTCAAAAATTAAAAACTGATTTGCCAGATTTAAATGTTCTATTTGATCAATATAGAACTTGTTACGTTTAATTATAACACATTTTGATTGTAGGTGAGACACCATGTGGACCTTGGCGCCCGTGGCAGAGGCGTGCCCATATTTTATACCTTGTTGTAGAGGGCATAGCCTCGATGTAGAAGGTATACATTGATGTAGAGGGTAGCGTTGCGTCACTGCTGAGGTTCTATTTTGCAAACGGTCATATTTCAATATTTTAAGAATTTTTTGTAAAACTCACAATTAATTTGAAGATCCTGCGTACGGTTACAATTGTAATTAAGACCATAAGTGGATCGGAACGGGTCCAGTGGCTACCGTCCTATTCCAAACATTCGCCTTACACTCTGTCATCTGTATATCTAGTGACTACACTACATAAGCGTAGGCATAAATAGTACCGTACAAGTCTTATATAATATTCTCAGAGTATGAACCTTATCATGGATATCTCTACCGAGTTCACACTCCATTGCTCATGTGACCTATGGGTTATTTCTGTAGTTGTAAATACCTGGGAAACGCCCAAATTTGTCTATGCGATTGAATTCTCCAATTCAAATTTGATCATTGTTCAGAAAATAGTGAAAAGATTTCCTCATCCATATCAATGTACCTACCCTTGCTTCGTTATTTTAAGGAGATAGATAAAGATGTTACATTTACCTGTTACAATGCCTGGCAATTTCGTTGCTGGTTCTTGAGTGTCCATGATTAATTTGCAGGTAGTATTGCAGCGGCTTTCCAATAAAATCCAGCTCAAAAGCAATATACAGTATTCAATTCAGCTGTTAAATTTCTTTTTATTTTCTAGTGATATCCTGGCGTTAGAAACTTAACGCTTGTAGTTTTCTATATAGCACAATTTTTTGCTTCACTGAACAGAAATCACACAAACATGAGCATCAAAGGTTATTTGAAAATTCCGAAAACGTCCGAGATTACCCGATTGTTGAAGCGTCTGTCATGGTGCAAGCTAGGACATCTATTGAACAGTTGAAGATCGTGTCAACAGAGGTACTGCGTATGCGCAGTGTGTACGTTTGTGCAAACAAGCTGTTATGTTTTGAAATTGTTTGTTATAGTGTTATCAAAAGGCCATTAACAGTGTTATTGTCCGTTAGTGTTTGATAAGGGTTGTAAATTTGACTGATTGTATGAAATTCGCTTTAGTACAAAGATCGTATATTTTTTCAACATATTTGTTCATTGGTTGTACAGTTGCTTTTTAAACGAAACACTCTGAACGTTTGTCAAGAACACACATACATCCTTGCCTGTTGCAAATTATGTTTTTCACTTCTAAATTTGTGTTCTGAGACTAAATAAAAATTTGTGTAATTTTCCCTCCAATAAAATTCTTTATGTTTATGTCTTCATCTGATGAATCAATATTTCAATCAAGTGAAAAATGTTCAAAGAAGTCACCCGGTACTAGTGGTAACATTACCTACAGGGCCCAGATTTTGGACGCTGGCGGACTGCATGTGGTTTGTTGAGCTGTTTGTAAAATTTGAACAATGAGTGTGTGTGTCTTAAAGTGCAAAAAGAAGAATTAGGCAAGATTGTCATGCATTCTGCAGTTCTAGATTAATTCAAAACAAACCAAGCGTACGCAATAAAACAGCTACAATACAGCTCACGGCATTGTGAGGTGCTGTGGCTCCGTGGTTAGGGAGTCACGCTCGTATTCGAAAGGTAGTACCGGGTTCGATTACCGTCGTGGGCGCTGCATTGTGTCTTTGAGCAGGGCACTTTACTCTACTTGCTTCAGTACACTCAGCTTTAAATTTAGTACTAGCACTGCTGGTACTAGCACTCAATAGTACCAGCAGTACTTAAGTTAATCTGCCGATGGTAGTTAATCTGCAATGGACTGGCGTCCCATTCAGGGAGAGTCATGTACTCTCATCCGCTTGCGCCATGGAAACCAGAGATAAGCACTGGCCCTATGAGCCTAGTGGTTTGGAAGAGTTGGGCTTTTATAGCTCATAAGAAGTTTACAGGGACTGTCAAGCGTTGATACCCTCAAACGCATCATTTGTGCATCAAATTCTCCTACAATATCGAAAAATGTGGTTCAGAAAAGCACCATAAACACTTAGTCATCATTTTGATGCTTTGTAGATTTTCTATGTTTTACTTGAACACTGAGAATGTAATCAAAGCATTTCTAAATGAAAATAGATGCTATAGCAATGTACAAGCATTATTGAAATTATAATATATTTTTAATACACCTTGTAAGCATTGGGTGGTATCAATTCTAAATTGTGAATTACCAGGAGAAGGTTTGATATTGAACATATACACCTTCAGTAAAATTGTTGTCGTAACTGAATTGTGAACTGATTTGTGTGTTGTTATCAACAGATGAATAACCAAATGAAAGGCCATATGTCGAGATTGAAATGTGACGGTGTACATTTTATTTAAAAACGATATAGATTGGCATATCGATGTAAGTGCACACTGTACCATTGTGCTTCGACCAATCAAAATACGGAGTTATAAATTTACCTCTACATTAGATATGATAACAGGCCTTTAAGAATGTATATCTCTTTATCAGTTTTAGAGAAATTATACAAGCAGCTTAAACATTCAAAAAGGTAAATGTATTTTGCAGGACACAATGCTCTTAAATAGTATAGCTATATTCATTCATTAAGCCTAGATCATTTCAAATGTTCATCTTCCGTTGTTTTTGTGCTATAGCTATTTTTGCAGCATTGCTAGAACAGCGAATTGTTATGAACTTATTCCTCGCAAAAGGGCTAGATAGTCAAAATATCTACTATTCAAACAATGGGCGTAGTATTATCAAGTATTCTGATACTTTCGTAGATTATTGTTGATTATCGAGTTTCATCACATATTACTATTTCATCATTTTATACTTTCCCTATATTGCAAGTGGTCTGTAGTTAAACTTCTTTTTGATGCAAATATGAGTAAGATAAATAAAAAATATCTCCTTCTCTTGGGAATATCGATATTTTGAAAAATTGTCAAATTTTGAAATATACGCAATAAAACTTTGTGTCGATTGTATTTGATAATATTTAGCGTGTTTCAAAATTTAATTCTGACCTTAATGTGACCGTTTTTCTAATTAAACAAACATAAACTTATACAAGTCAATTACGCCTTTTGTATTTCTTTTTTATATTGATTTTTGCTTTGCATTTTCAATTGATTCACCTTTTTACCCGCTCTAATACACTGCAGTACCGCCCTAGTTATTATTCAAATTAATCTAAATTAATTATTTTGTATTAAGTAAGTAGATATACGTTTAAGGTAATGGACAAGGCGTAGTTTTCCCTATGGTTGACTTTTCCCTTTTTAGCTCGGTACAAGTTGTGTGGGATAACCAGTTCATATTGCAACAACATAGTACGCAAAAGTTCAATATTAACTTTGTTAATATTAAATATTCTGTAATGAATTATGATAGGTACTATTCAATTTTAAGCACGTAATACGTGCCCCAAAGATCGGCGAAACAGATTTAGAAATTCAAAGTGATTAAAGCACGGCGGTATTGCGATTTACAAAAATGACTAAGACATGACTGAAAATTTATTCCAAAGGGATTTTGTGGATTTCAAATAAGTATTTACGTGTAAGAGAATAACCGTAACCTTAAATCTAATACCAAGGTGAAGTAGTGTGTGTACTCAATGGGGCGGTATATCTTTGGAGCGAGTATTTTTTTAAATATAAATTTGTGGTTTTATTACTCTAATTCTTGTTAACGATCGGCACCGGATTTTCAGACTAGGAGGGTCCCATTAGATAACAGGGCGTAGGTAAACTGTTTCCTATCAGGGGAGCAAATTTAGTTTACAAAACGATACAGTCCAACACCAAAGGAAATAAATCAAGAAGCGTTTGTGATGGTGGAATTTCTAGAGATGAAATCTTTCGTTTTGAGAATGTTTTGCTGACAGTTATCATAAACCATTTTATGTATGGGAAGGAGTTGAAAAGAACAAAACGTATGTGACTGAGAACTTACAGGGTAAAGAAATCGGTACTCGCGCTAATACAAACGTTTTTTGCTATGTATGCTCATAAGTAGTATAACGTGACAACATCCAAAAAACGTGACAACATTGGAATCGCTTCGCGATTTACAATCCATCCCCGTTATTTCCAAAGTTGTCACGTTTTTTGGATGTTGTCACGTTAGCTCTAGTATATAGACAGTATATTAACGTACTTAGACTAATACAAGTATATCACCCTCATTATAGTTAAACTCATATATTTCAGGATCACAATGCCGCCCAACCATCCAAAGACGAGTGAACACACAATTACAATGACGGGGTTGTTGCCTGCGTATTCGGTTATGATAGTAACAATGCTATCACGAAACGCTTAATACGACCCGGACGAGAACACAGGTACGACGTACGGACAGACATAACATCGACAACCAAGTCAATGTCCACGGCCTTTGATAACCCAGTTGTGGTGCATTGGCGTGTCTACCCAACCCAGGCTTGAACCCAGGGCCTCGTGGTCTGTAGACATGTATGATAACCGCTACACCACAGTTGGTACACAGCCATCCGACGACGACGAGTGAACACACAATTACAATGACAGGATTGTCGCATGCGTATTCGGTTATGATAGTAACAATGCTATCACGAAACGCTTAATACGACCCGGACGAGAACACAGGTACGACGTACGGACAGACATAACATCGACAACCAAGTCAATGTCCACGGCCTTTGATAATCCAGTTGTGGTGCATTGGCGTGTCTACCCAACCCAGGCTTGAGCCCAAGGCCTCGTGGTCTGTAGACATGCATGATAACCGCTACACCACAGTTGGTACACAGCCATCCGACGACGACGAGTGAACACACAATTACAATGACAGGGTTGTCGCATGCGTATTCGGTTATGATAGTAACAATGCTATCACGAAACGCCTAATACGACCCGGACGAGAACACAGGTACGACGTACGGACAGACATAACATCGACAACCAAATCAATGTCCACGGCCTTTTATAACCAGTTGTAGTACACTGGCGTGTCTACCCAACCAGGCTTGAGCCCAGGGCCTCGTGGTCTGTAGACAGGTATGATAACTGCTACACCACAATACGTACACCACGACGACGACGAGTGAAAACACAATTACAATGACGAGTCGTCGCCTGCGTATTCGGTTATGATAGTAACAATGCTATCACGAAACGCTTAATACGACCCGGACGAGAACACAGGTACGACGTACGGACAGACATAACATCGACAACAAAGTCAATGTCCACGGCCTTTGATAACCCAGTTGTGGTGCACTGGTATGTCTACCCAACCCAGGCTTGAACCTAGGGCCTCGTGGTCTGTAGACATGTATGATAACCGCTACACCACGACGACGAGTGAACACACAATTACAATGACGGGGTCGTCGCCTGCGTATTCGGTTATGATAGTAACACTGTTATCACGAAACTCCTAATACAACCAGGACGAGAACACAGGTACGACGTACGGACAGATATAACTTCGACAATCAAGTCAATGTCCACGGCCTTTTATAACCAGTTGTGGTACACTGGCGTGTCTACCCAACCAGGCTTGAACCCAGGGCCTCGTGGTCTGTAGACAGGTATGATAACTGCTACACCACAATACGTACACCACGACGACGACGAGTGAACACACAATTACAATGACGAGTCGTCACCTGCGTATTCGGTTATGATAGTAGCAATGCTATCACAAAACGTTTAATACGACCCGGACGAGAACACAGGTACGACGTACGGACAGACATAATATCGACAACCAAATCAATGTCCACGGACTTTAAAAACCAGTTGTGGTGCACTGGCGTGTCTACCCAACCCAGGGCCTCGTGGTCTGTAGACAGGTATGATAACCTCTACACCACAGTAAGTAGACTAAATCGACGACGAGTGAACACACAATATCAATGACGGGGTCGTCACCTGCGTGTTATGATAGTAACAATGCTATCACGAAACGCCTAATACGACCCGGACGAGAACACAGGTACGACGTACGGACAGACATAACATCGACAACCAAGTCAATGTCCACGGACTTTGATAACCAGTTGTGGTGCACTGGCGTGTCTACCCAACCCAGGCTTGAACCCAGGGCCTCGTGGTCTGTAAACAGGTATGATAACCGCTACACCACAATTAGTAGACATTTCCCTGAACCTACAACGTGCACCGGCAAGGATCCGAAATAAGTTACTGCGCGTGAGCACATTTGCATTGTGGGATACCGCAGCAATTTATGTGAGGCAATGTACTTAATGAAAGCAATTAAAACGAAACTAGTACAGACCTTCTGAATCTGAATAGGTTAAGTCGGCACAAATCCTTCTAGAGGACAAGAACGCCAACCGAGCGAAGGAAAAGTTTGAGGAAACAAATCAATTAACAAGGTTAGCATATGGATAGGTTAAGTCGGCACAAATCCTTCTAGAAGACAAGAACGCCAACCGAGCGCAGCAAAAGTATGAGAAAAAATGAATTAACCAGCTTAGCACCTGAATAGGTTAAGTCGGCAAAAATCCTTCTAGAGGACATGAACGCCAACCGAGCGCAGCAAAAGTATGAGAAAAAAAAGAAAACAAATCAAAATCAATTAACAAGCTTAGCAAGTTTAGCTTTGAAACTTGCTAAAGCAGCTGTGGCCTGGCAAGCCCATGTGGATATCCATAGAAAAAGTAAACCGACCTAATTTGCTGCGGTCCTTCTGATTATATAAAAATTGCTGTAAAGGCGGTAAAGGCAAAACAAATCTTTTTCAAATGGTTGTACAATACCCACAGGTATACGAGGAACCAGACCAAAAACAAATCTTAAAACTTTTTAAAACAAAATGCAATTTCGTAGCAGTAAGTCAAAAAGGGAAAATGTGTTTGCCGAGGGCCCTGCTTATAGCCAAATCAAAATTCGAAGATCTATGTAGATACTAAAGGGATCACTTCAAGGAGGACCTTCAAGCCCAGGAGGTACAGGCTGAATTGGTTTGCGCGCAAGCGGGTGTAGACGTAGAAGAATGTGGAAGCTGTCGCCCTTTTTCAAAAAACGGTATTCAAGGACTTCAATTTTCCATTTTTCAGGAGAGTGTTCATGACCTTGTGCTTTATAAAGGACCAATTCCAAAAGAGAACAAATTATGTTTATTTCTCTACAACAATCATTAGGACGTCATAAATACTGTCCTTTCATTTCTCAATGTTAGAGTTTTTGTTATAAATGTTGTAAATCTTGTCGTGACATTAAATATCACAGATGTGGAGCTTTCTGTGTGTTTTGCAGAGAAGGCTCCACTAATTGTCATAGATCAGGTGAATGGTCTATATGTAATGCTTGTTATCGAATGTTCCCAAGTACTTCCTGTTATGATGCACATCTTGTTAACATCTTATCTAATAATCCTAAGTGTCGTCTTGTCCCTGTGTGTGAGTTTTGAAAGGGGCCCCTCTGTATTAAAACGTTAGGCGAAAATAAGCATTATTGTGAAGCCGGCACTGTGTATTGCCCTAATTGCCGACAGTCCGCCAAGGCAGGCCACCCTTAATTCATTACACCCGTGAAACCACCCAAGACAGTGAAACAGATGAGGTACATGTATTTCGAGTTTGAAAGCTACATTTTGCCTCCTAATGCAGCCGGTATCGAAGTACATAAGCCAAATTACTGTATGGATATTTTAGCTTGTGATTGGTGGAATTCATTTACCAATCTTGAGCTACGTTTTCCCTCAGGGACACATGATCGTTTTTTTTTACATTTTCAGGTATCAGAACCGTTCCTGATTTCATTGACTTTGTGCTTGCTCTGGAGAACCGTGGTGTTACGCATGTTGTCCATAACTTTAAGTGTTATGATGAAGGGTTCATCTTAAAAGAGCTCAGCCGGAGAGGGACAAAGTTCACTGTTATCATGAATGGTAATAAGATCCCAAGTCTGTCGTCTAGGTATCACGTGAGTAAAACCGATACTACTCCTCAATTCCGTTTAATAGATTCGCTCAATTTTCTCCCCATGGCATTGGCCAAGTTCCCGGCAACATTTGATTTGAAAGAATGTTTGAAAGGTTTAGTTCCCTATATATTGAACGATGGCACCAACGATAAGTATATCGGTGTGTGGCCTGACAAAAAGTTATATGATCCAGATCAAACGCTTGCTCAAAAAAGGGTAACATTCATAAAATGGTATGCCGGACAAGTCGGCAAAGAATTTAACATGGAAAAGGAGATGTATCGGTATTGCTTGTCTGATGTTTGTATTTTAAAGGAAAATTGCTATGTATTCTAGACCTTTTTCAAAGAACAGTTTGGGCTTGACCCCTTTCAATATACCATTACCATTGCCTCGGCATGTATGCGTGCGTTTCTCAAAGAAATTCTCATAGAGGAAAGATTAGCAATTGTCCCCCAGGAGGTAGGGCAGGGAGGCAGGTACAATCTATCAAGGCTCTTGAGTGGCTTAGGTTTAGAGAGTATCAGATTAAGGAACCAATTCAGACAGCTGAATCAAACAATAACGAAGCCAAAGTGGGTACATTTTATGTTGATGGGAAAGCAGAGAACAAAATTTTTGAGTTTAATGGCTGTGCTTACCATGGGTGTAAGGGTGTTTCCCTGACAGAAAGGCTTGCACGTCGTATGGAGACCAAACGATGGGTGAGGCATTTGATGCAACTGAGACCCAATGTGAGACACTTGAAAAGGGTGGTTTCAATGTTGAATGTATTTGGGAATATGACTGGAATAAATTGAAGGAAACGGAAAAGGTGCAAGCTTTCCTGGCTCTGAAACCTATTTACAAGCCATTGAACTCTAGGGATGCCTTGGATGGAGGGGGAAGGGGGTGCGAACGAACGCATCATGCCTTTACAGAAGCTGCAACGATGGTGAAAAGATACGGTATGTAGACTTCTGTTTTCTTTACCCTTTATGTTAACAAACGAGGCATAAATCTTGTCGGTCACCCCACGATTGTTAAGGATGTTCGTTTGGACCAGGTACATGAGGTGTATGTTTTTTTTATCAAGTGTAGGGTGTTAGCTCCCGAAGGGTGGCTGCATCCAGTCCTCCCCTTGAGAATGAACGGTAAGCTTATGTTTCCGTTATGCGGAAGATGTGCCGAGAGCTCTTGTAGGGTATGTAGGCACACTTACACCGAGCGTTCTTTTTAGGGCACGTGGGTACATTTGGAGCTTGAGAAGGCCCTGGAGAAAGGTTACACAATTTTGGAGGTGTGTGAGGCTTAGCATTTCGAAATGGACTGCCAAGAAGATGAGGCTGCAAAAAAAAGGGTTGTTTAGTAAGTACCTAAACTCCTTTTCCTGGCTTTTCCTGTTGGTGCAAGACCGATAAAGATCGTTAGGATTACATAGATGAATTATTTCGATGTGAGGGCATTGTTCTTGATATGTCAAATATCAAGAACAATCCAGGCCGCAGGGCCCTTGCGAAGTTGATGTTGAACTCATTCTGGGGAAAGTTTGTTTAAAGAGCCAATCTACCTCAAACGAGCTTCCTCACAACTTGCAGTGAGTTTTTTGCACTGCTGACGGATTCGACCAAGATGGTTACCAACGTGGCGTTTATGGACGAAGCTTCAACCATGGTAACCTATGCTGATAAAGAGGAACGGGTGGTGGGAGGGGAAAAAACAATGTGTACATCGCAGCCTTCACAACTAACCAGGCCCGTCTCAAGCTCTATGACCTACTTGACCATCTCGGTGACCATGTCCTGTATTATGACACTGACTCCGTAATTTACTGGGAGCATAACGATAACCCTCATAACATTCCTTTAGGTGATTTCTTAGGTGACCTCACCAACGAAGTAGAGTGTTTTGGTGAGGTTGCCTATATCTTAAAGTTTGTAAGTGGAGGTCCTAAGAACTACGCTTACAAAGTATATGATGGCACCAAGACTCTTGAGGAGGTGTGCAAGGTCAGGGGAATCACTTTAAATTACGAAGTTAGTAAACAGCTTAATTTTACTTTAATTAAATGACAGATTGATTCTTTGATGGCTGATAGTCCGCCGGAAGATTTCACAGTTGCTCTGAAACATAATCGCAAGATAGGTCGGCAAGGCCAGACAGAGGTCATTTCCAGAATCCTTCTCAAGGACTACAAGCCTGTGTACACAAAGCGCATGATTCGTGAGGAAAATTCCACAACTCCGTGGGGTTTTAAAAGAGAGGCTCCTATACGGCCTAGAACAGTTGCAGTTTCTGAATCAGTCGAGCAACTACCAAAACCTGTGCCAAAACCTGTGTCACATCCTGTGCCAAGCCCTGTTTCACATCCTGTGCTAAACCCTGTGTCACATCCTGTGTCAAATCCTGTGTCACATCATGTGTTAGACCCTGTGTCACATCTTGTGACAGTGTCAAAACCTGTGGTGTCAAAATTGTCAAAAACAAAACGGGTAAAACTGAAATTTGTACCAAAACCTTTATCAAAACCTTCACCAAAACCTTCACCAAAACCTACCACTCTGACAGTGGTGGCCAGAATTCACTCTGATTTTACAGGACCTCATCCAAAAAACGTGCACAGACAAAGCAATTTTCGAAGGTGAAAACACCTACTATAATCAAGCCCATCCCAACTGTTGTTAAGTATCAAAAGGTGAAGTTTCAATTCAAACAAATAAAACAAACAGAGACTTTAAAACAAACAGAACCTACTATTAAGCAAACAGAGACAATCAAAATGGCAGAGATATCACCACAAAAAAATACATCTAAAGCTAGTGCTGTCTTTGTAACACCAGATCAAAGGACTAGCTCACCGATTAAAGGATGGTCACAGTTTAAAGCGGTGACTAAACCAAACCCCACCCTGCACAAAAGGCTCTACCTTTTTCACAAAGAGCACGTTTGCCGGGGCCCCTTTGGCCCTCAACCTGAGACAACTCCTTCACCTGTACCTAGGAAACCCCTTGTATTAAAATCAACTCCAGCTCTACCTTAATTCAAGTTTTCAAACGCTAAGCTTAAGAAACGACAATCGGAGAGGGGGAAAGCATTCATGGAGGTATATAAGGATGCTACGGCATCGCCTCATGGCTACTTATTTATTACTTATTTAAGCCAGGCACACCTATTACTCTCAAAATTAGAGCTAATGTGTTTGGGGAAGGACCACAGTATTCGTATTCAATTTGATTTTTGCTTGTATATACTATAATGGCTTTGAAAGAGAAATTAAGCATTGTTTCTTAATTCAAAAAATGTGTTTGTTGTAATCCTAAGGTTACCGTAAAGGATAGAAATACAATTCATCAGGCAATGCCTGATTCCTTTTACAGCTGTATTGGTGAAATTTGTATAAATGTTTTGGACAGGTAATGTAAAGTTACTCCCAGCCAGGCTAAAGGTCTTGAACCCTATATTCCTCTTATGAAGGTTCTAGGTAGCAGACATGTCCCTATAAATGTCAAAAAACAGGTCTTCATGATACATGTGTGTAAGAAGAAAGGTCAAAAGAGGATCAAATTTTTACCAAAAGGCTATAAAACCGGTGCTCCAGACAATAGGGCCCATTCTAGGAGTACCCGGCGAGCTGTTTGAACAGATACCTAGAATCGATACACGAGGTGTAGGGAAAGGCTTACAAAAGATCTTTGGATATTCAGAACCTTCCTGGAAGAGATGAAATCATGAAGAAGTCCGTAATACTACCCTTGACCCAATATTAAACTTTGACAATTAATTATAAAAAAACACCGTTGAAACAAAACATTTGTTTGACTTAGATAGGGAAATGAGGAGCATTCTGGACAGTTCCTTGCAGATGAAAAGATCAGGCGATATGCCGAGTCCATGCAGGAACATACAAAAATTGACCCTGAATTCACCCGTAGAATATCCGGCTTCACACCGCCGAACCCTCAGCTACTCCTGCAAGTATGCAGTTTCCATATAAGAGCACTCCAGCTACTGACGTGGTTGAAATACCTAGAGCTCTTTCAATTTCAATGACTGAAAAAGAGCAAGGTAAAACAAGAGCCTTTCTTAATGCCATGTGGTCAGACTTGAGTCATATGTTTGACGAAAGGGGGACCTTTCATCCTCCTGGAGGGACACTAATACGAGGTTCTAGCCTTAGCGATTTACTGGCTGAAAGTTCATCAC
>JAIGNY010000072.1:130000-143310 GCA_020152595.1 Chiridota heheva | reverse complement strand
GGATGTCATGTGGGACATGGGGTGGGATGCCATGTGAAAGATATGGTGGAATGCCATGTGGGATATGGGATGGGATGCCATGTGGAATGCCATGTGGGATGCCATGTGGGACATGGGGTGAGATGCCATGTGATACATGGGATGCCATGTGGGATTTAGTGTGAGATGCCATTTCTATAATTGGCCAGGTCATATAGTATGTGTCATTTTGCATGGGCATGCGAGCCATGACGGTATTTACCGTTCTAGTTCAATTGATAATGTTATTTTCTACTTTCATTCTTTTTGATAGATTTTAATTTAGCTGGTTTTGCTGCTACATGTCCATAGACTTGTAACAAGTAAATGAATATTTTTCATAACAGGAGAAATTCATTCCAGAAATACATCTTAGACAAACATCTGTCCATCAGAAAATACTTGAGTTTTGAAATTTTGTTTGCAGAGGTACCTGCGGTGTTGTCGTAAAGGAGCGGTGTTGTCTCAAATGCCACCCTGCTTTGTTTATGTAGGTAAAATTGATAGATTTAAAGATGCTAAAAAGACATCCGTTGGTAATTGTTCATTTATTGAGCTATATGTGATTGTTGATACACACAATCTATCTGTTAATGGTGTCTGTCTTTTCCCTGTGGTTTGATATAATGTTAAACAATTTAATATCCCTTCCCAATGACGTTGGAGGTAGGGATATAGAATCTTGACTCTCCTTCCGTCACAGGAAACAATGGATTTCTGACCTTGGAAAAGAATTCCATTTATTGTTGTATCTTACTTGAAAGAAAAATCATACAAATACAAAATGATACAAATGGAGCATTTTCCTCCTGAATGGTTGTTTGGTCTTCCCTTGGCATTTGTTTTTGACCATGGTCATCATAAAATTTCACAAGTCAGTAAAGCTCATCTATTTTCGCCAGCCCATGACAAGCCGCTGTTTTTTGACATGTTTACCTACAGTACAAAATGCAGGACTGTGTTTTACATTGACCATTGTTATCACTGAAAAATTAAAAACATACCATATAAAGTTATAAAGGCATAATCTTTTACTGCAGAAAAAGTCCTGGTCATCCAAAGACCTGCAAGTCGAAATATATTTTCCAAAAAAAATCTAAAATTGAGTTTCATGGGTATGAAAAGAAATATAAACAATAAAAGCTAACTTGTTTTGCATAATTTTGCTTAAGTGTTACTTTACACTTGCATAATTTTCATGCTGGTTGACATACATGTTTTCTTAAATTGGAATTTAGATTACCATCCATGATGTAGGCCTGGGAATATGTGGGGATTGAAATGGGTACAAGTTAGGAGAAAGGATAAGGGCTGAATTATATAGTAAAAAGTAACAGACACAACTTATTCCATTTTCAAAAATGGTTAAAAAAGAATAAATGGTAATTTGATGTAAATGTTTAAGTGCATGTCTAAAAATATTTTTACATCATGCCACAAGGATGTTTTGTATTCTTTCCATATTTTATTGACATAGGCAAGGCAGGGCCCAACCACCTTTTTTTGTGAATCAATGGATATAACTGAAAGAGGTGTTTCATTTTTAAAGAGTCCTTTCATATGTTTTTTACCACAAATAAAGTGAAACCAGTTTGTTCTTTTTGAGATAACGTGTTTACAAGGTCTTTTTAACAAAACCATATTAAGCCCCACCTGCTATGCATTATAGGGATGCGACCGCTTACCCGATTATCGTGTACACGATCGCAAGCATAGTTTACCTTTTACAAAATTAATGCATCATTGAAACGGAAAATCGCCCAGAAAGTTCCTTTATCAGTTTCCCAACAATACTTTAGAGTTTGTATTCAAAATCAATAACGTTCACACACAACAATCAATAATCTTACAATTCAAACTTAGCGAACCATCAACAAAAGATTAAAGCCTTTTTAATGCGGGAATTTAATTCCCACTAATCTTTCACTTTGGTTCATCAAATTTTAAGCTACTTAAGCTTAAAATATAGGCTTAGGCCCAAATAACAATACTACACTATTGTTAGGCATAGCACCAGCTGTTTTAAAAGTTGTACAACAGACCCAGAAATACATGGATAAAAAAGCATTGATTGTTTTCTTCACTACAAATAAATGCAAAGATTACCTGATGAGTTGAATAAATTGCGCGAAAAAGATTGAGAAATAAACAAACAAATTTGTTTCGAACTTGCCAAGACACGGCAATTTACTAACAGATATTCTTATTCCTGCATCTGTTCAAAGCGTGTTCAAACCATGGATCATTATTTTTGACAACTTTTTTCAGCCTCACAGGTAATTTGAAGACTTAATATAGGCCCCTACTCAAGGTTTGTGACATTTATTTATTTTTTGGCTGGTGATCGCAATGGTTACGTTGTAATTATCGTAGGGATAAAACCAATTCCACAAAAAAAATCCTAAATTTGTGATCGTATTTTCGGTGTGTGATTGTGTACCTGAAAAACGATCGAAAAAATGGATCGTTTATCGTTTACTGAATTAAACACAAATGCACATCCTAACACATTATTATAAAATTCAATGTTTTTATTCAATGAACACATACACACTAGCTAACAACATAAATATACTGTGTATGAAACAAATCAGACACATGATTGTTAAAATATTGAGCATTTCAAGATTTTTACATTAGGCCCCACTTATTCATTTACCCTTACTCTACCAGCACTTTTTTGAAAATGCGCTGGGGAGGCGCGGCCAAAGATGGGGCACCCAAAACGGCGATAATATCGCCGCGTGGTAGAGTACGGGTTAATCAAGGCATGATTATTGAAGGGTCCTCTGTCTTTTAGGCAGCAGAGTCGGGCCCGTTCCACTTCTGGGACCCACTAGGCCGCCCACTGGGACCATGCTGCCTATATTTTCGAGTTGGCGCATTTGTCGCGGGTTGATTAACCCTTACTCTACCAGCACTTTTTTAAAAATGCGCTCGGGAGGCGGGGCCAAAGATGGGGCACCCAAAACGGCGATAATATCGTGGTGGAGTAAAGGTTAATATGCATGGCATGACCTCCAAAAACAATAGGGCACATCTACATATCATGGGCTATCTGTGAACCAAATATGATATGAATTGAGCTTACCGTTATTGAGATATCGTGCTTACAAGCTCTAATCAACAAAATCATGTTAAGCCCCACCCACTATGCATATTAATACAATTCATAATTGTTGTACTATGCACATGTACACACTAGCTAACAACATAAATACACCAAATATGAAACAAAGCAGACATGCGGTTGTAAAAATATGAGTATTTTAATATATTTACATTAAGTCCTGCGTACTCATTAATATGCATGATATCACCACCAAAAACAATCGGGCACATATACGGTCCATGGGCTATTTGTGTACCACATATGGCATGAATCCTGAGAATTGTTCTTGAGATATCGTGCTTACGAGCTTACTGTCACAGACACACATGCATTCATACATACATACATACACACGCCAGCATGACTGCATAGGTTCCTTATGCTATTATCATCGGAATCAAAAAGGATTACGCTTTTGATCAGTTCATTATCTGAAATTGACTTAAAGTGGATTAACTGGATTTCATTGATTTGACAACAAAGTTAACACAAGAAAGTTAGTAATAAGTTTCCAGCTGTAGGGTAGCTATATCTTTATCACTGGCACGTCTCAAACACAAGACAGTCTCATTGAACAATTAATGCATTTCCTTACTGCAGGGTAGTTACTTCTTTATCACCATCAAAATTAACACAATACAGTCTCATTGAACAATTAATGCATTCCCTTGCTGCAGGGTAGTTACTTTCAAAATTATAAATTCTCATTGAACAATTAATGCATTCCCTTGCTGCAAAATTATCACCATCAAAATTAACATAAATTCTCATTGAACAATTAATGCATTCCCTTGCTGTAGGGTAGTTACTTCTTTATCACTATCAAAATTAACACAATAAATTCTCATTGAACAATTAATGCATTCCCTTGCTGCAGGGTAGTTACTTCTTTATCACCATCAAAATTAACACAATAAATTCTCATTGAACAATTAATGCATTCCCTTGCTGCAGGGTAGTTACTTCTTTATCACCATCAAAATTAACACAATAAATTCTCATTGAACAATTAATGCATTCCCTTGCTGCACATCACCATCAAAATTAACACAATAAATTCTCATTGAACAATTAATGCATTTCCTTGCTGCAGGGTAGTTACTTCTTTATCACCATCAAAATTAACACAATGAATTCTCATTGAACAATTAATGCATTTCCTTGCTGCAGGCTAGTTACTTCCTTATCACCATCAAAATTAACACAAATAAGAATGTATATATATATATATATATATATATATATATATATATATATATATATATATATATATATATATATATATATATATATATATATATATATATATATATATATATATATATATATATATATATATATATATATATATATATATATATATATATATATATATATATATATATATATATATATATATATATATATATATATATATATATATATATATGTATATATATATATATATATATATATATATATATATATATATATATATATATATATATATATATATATATATATATATATATATATATATATATATGTATATTTGTATACATGTATATATATATATATACACATGTATATGTATATATATACTTTCATAGGACTATGGCTATGGGGACATTTAGTGACATATCCCCTTGTTATGGGACTCATTAGGCTATGGGGACATATACATGTCCCCGTAGCCATAGTTGCTCTAAAATCCCTCTAAGTGAATCGTTATGCAAAGTGGTGGCGTTTTTAGCCATGTCCCCATAGCCCTAATTTTAGTGACCAATGACCACAGCGAACATTTTGAGGTATAGGTTGCTGCCACCATTTGCTTCGATGTATTTGGAGTTAATTGGTTGGTATAGACACTTGTCGAACTGAATGGATAACTAAATCTACTTGACCTCTGGGTGAATCATTTGCGGTTATGATGTATGAACTGAGTAATAATACAGTTGTTTATAGCATGTATGGAGATGGCATTGGGGTTGAATTTGTTGTAATAATTAACTCCATGGTATAACATAGTGAATACAAGAGGCATCAAAAGATGAAGTCAATATGCAGTATTCATGATAAATGCAATGTATCTGATTTGGGCTCTTATTGTGAAAACGGTCGCATGGATAACTCTTGAAAACGATATATGACTGTACAAGGAGAAAAATCTGGAACATGGATTTATGTGTTTTGTTGGGATGTAGGCCTAGATGTAATTGCATGGGCCTCCAACATTTTCGAATAGATTTATCTCACACAACAGTGGCGATTTGTTTCTTTCTCAGGAGTGGGGGTTCTGGGATATTATCTCTGAAATCCTTAACATACAAGGATATAAATCTGGAACATGAATTTATGTGTTTTGTTAGGATGTAGATGTAATTGCATGGGCTTCGCAACATTTCCGAACAAAATTAACTCACAAGAGAGGCGATTTTTTTTCTTTCTCAGAAGTGGGGTTCTGAAACATAATCTCTGAAATCCTTGAAATTTAAGAGGCCAGTTGTGAAACAGTATCAGCTAATGTAGCCAGGTAATGCCTTAGCAACCTACCGAACCAGTTCTGCGGGGACCTCGAAATTTTCAAAACCTTTTTTTTTAAATTGGTTTTCTTTTCAAATTTTAAAGAGGTCAAAGATTTGAAAAATGGACGCATATTAGGAAGAGATAATTTCAGGTGGGATCTCATAATTGTGGAAAGGTAGAGAGGGGGGGGGGGGGTACCCCCTGTTCCCCGTTTTCGCCCTGAGTGCCTTTGAGGATCGTATTATCACTGATTAACAGTATAACAGGATCCAAATACTTAACGATATGACTATATTAATAAACATTTTTTTATTTAAAATATTACATTTATATATGTTCATTAGTTTGAGCTTAAACATAGGCGCGGCTCGCCATATGGACGAGGGGGGAAGGAGACAATTTGCCAACCACTGTTTTTTAAGAAGAACGCATGAGTTGTACCTTATTGCATGGGTCTATAGCATAAATTTGGGTTGGAGTGGGGTGGGGGGAGTATGAATTTTATGACCAATAAGTTACCCTTAAAAAGACATTTTAACTTACCTTTAATCCAAAAAAAGTGGGGGAAAGCACCCATGCTGCCAGGTCCTTGTATTGAAGGGGGTAAGGCAGACAATGTCCTCCAAAGTTTTCCAACCATGTTTTTATTAAACAAGGATACATTGATCAAAATTTTCGGAAAATTTTAGACATGATTTAAGGGGACTACATATTTGTCTAAGGCCCAAATATTTTTTTAATCGGGGGGTGAATCTTTAATGTCAATGGAATCCGAATAATATTTCAAAGATTTAAAATTTATGTTTTCAAGTCTCAAATATCAATTTTGTTTCATTTTGGGGCCATCTAATCGAGCGTCGGGAGAAATTTTACTCTGCCGCTGACCACTTCTCAAAGGGCCTGCTGGACTATTTCAGTCCCCAACAGTTCTGATTAAAGTTTATTGTAGAATAATTCTGCTCCTTCAAAAAAAAAAAAGCATCCCCGACAAAAAAGAATCTACCTGATAGGCGACAGACTGAGACTTTATACATTCAACTTCCAAAAATGGGAAATTTTCCCCGCAATTTCGTAGTTTGCCAAGAAAGTGATAACTTTCCCGACAAACTGCACGATTTTTAGACAAAATGCAGAATTTTCCCAACAAGTTTTTTTGGGAAATCTGTACTTTATAAGCAGTTTGTTTGGAATTTCAACATAACTTATTCAGTCATGAAAAGTATTAATGCAAATTGCAGTTTGTCCTGAAAATCATGCTGTTTTTCGGAATTTTATATCTTTTCCAACAAACTGTGAGCTTTTTTCCACAGTTTTCGGAAAATAATGATTTTAAATGTTGAAATTCCGAATAAACTGCAAAATTATCCCAACAAACTGTCAAGTTTTCTCGGTAAAATTGTGGGAAAATTATTCATGTGGAATTTGGGATGAATGGGTCACAGTTTTGTACTAAGTACTCTCTCCTAGTTATGTCTTTGGCTATATGTTTTTCCCCGGGACCTCTTCATAAAAAAGCAAAAAAACAAAACTGCATCAAACCTCTTACAACGCAGAAACCAAAAGGTGGTAAAATGTAGCCCCCCCCCCCCTCCCCTTGCCCTTTGGGAAATTGATTTTTCCTATCTCTGGGCATCATTTCTCAATCATCATCACGGTAAAAGAAAGCACCTTAGAATTACGGTAAACACTTTCTACATGCCTTTTGCTGAATTACAAAGTCCTTCGCATCCAATGACAAAAATTTGTATATTATTTGGTAATGTTCTCTAGAAATCACTTACAAGAAGCCCTCGGGATGAAGGGGTGGGGCTAACCCAGGCAATGGCCGCGAGGAAGAAATGGCTTATCAACTAAGAAAAATACCGTAAAATCATTATTTTTATATTGCATTACGAACATATTGCCCGAATATTGCAAATTTTCAAATGGTTATATGGTCATATGATCACACAAGACCATATCGTAAACAGCAAAACATTTTGAAGAGGGAAAAAAAGGGTCATTATCAAATTGAACACCAACTAAGGAATAATTTTGATAAGCAAAAAAACTTCAGGTGATCTTTAGGGATTTCTGCCAAATTCTATGTCAAATCTTGCCGAAATTTATATAGGCTTTGAATTTTGAAATTAATTTTGCTAAATTTTTCACTGAATTTGCCCGAATTTTGTACGATCTGAAAATTTGGAAGGGGCATGTGCTCCTGTCCCGGGACGAGAACGTTTACGTAAATATTTGCCTTAAAACTTTGAAATGTACAATCCACTACCATCCCATTTGATCACCACACTGGATATGGATGTTTTAACAGACATCTTCCCAACCTCGGGCCAACCCACCGCCACCAGCACAATATACAGCCATTTAATTTTGCCAAGGTTATCAGTTTATGGCTTAAAAAGTTATGTAATTTAAATGTGAAAAGTGAGGAACATGGCCTACTATCAATGATGAATAAATTAAATCTGGCTGCTTAGGGACAAGTGAGCTTTACAGCTTTAAATTATCGGACATGCAACAATAGTAGTCTGGACATGCAAACAATTTGCCAAGGATGCACAACTGACACGTATACACTACACTACGCCTCAAAGACTAAAACTTGAAAGATTTTTTTTCTTTTCTACTCAGTCACGACCTTTAGTTGTTCCGAGATGTCAGTAGCAAAATGAGATGTAGATGTAGCGAGGTGATTTATAAAATAGCACTTTTTTTCTTTAAAGATCAAAATGTTACTTCATAAACCCAATTGGAGTAAAGATTAGGTGTAGAACTAAACAATCGAATCTTTTCCTAATCCTTTGGCATTAACAAGGTTAGCTGAAATAAGTTTTTTTTTTTTTACGTGCGGCTCTCCAGAAATGTACTGGAAAACTAAATAAAAGTAAAAATCCACATCAAAAAATCCTTTCAATAGTGACCAACATGATCCGAGGGTCATCAGGTCATGTAATGTTGCTTCACCCATGCACATAGCAGCAAGAAGAGTTCTTGGCCAACATGCCAAGGGAAGAGGACGCTCGAAACAATCCGGTGTCACAAGCAGACAAGTTCTGTTTCATATTAGTCAGCATATTTTACTTGAATATCTACATTTTGCTTGACTAGGTTTATTTTTGTACCAGGGAATATTGAAAAGACAAAAAAAGGTGATTGACTATTCCTTTCCAAGTGCCATACACTTACATGTCATTAAAATTAAATATTTTGTCAAACAGCTTTAGTCTAGAGGTCCTTTACCTTGTGGCATAATTACCTCAAAATTACCAAAGACGGAAGCAAAAGTACATGTATATGCGTCACCAGAAAATATTAAAGGAAGGAAAAGAGGGGTGGGGAAGGGGGAGGGGGTCGAATTCATGGGCAACGGAGCGTAATTTGAAGTGAGGGCGCAAAGGTCTGAGTAAACCTTTTTAGGTAAAATAATGGAAATAGGCCAACTTTTACCCAGGAACCTTAACTATAAGGCATTGCAATTTAATTGATATAGTTTCACTCTTTTACCCAGACGCGCATGGCATTGTACGATACGCGTAGCGTGAATTATCTCGATATTTACAAGTAGTCCTGGAAATTTTAAGCTCCCTTGGTAGGGTCCAGGTGCAAAGCTCTGGTGGGGGCCAGGGGAAGAAGTACCCGGAAGGTCAGCGAATTGGCCGTCTTCCCAGGTCAGTTTTGGTCCGTCTTAAAACTTAGAATATGAGTTTCATGTACTGAATTTTTTAAGTTTGATTAAAGACGTGACATATAACATACGTAGGAAGGTGAAATCATTTGCCGGCAAAACATATAGCGACACGCGGAGCTCAATCCATAGGGGCACTTCTCGTTAGCGCATATGGGAGAAAACACGATTTGCACTTCGCCGAAGTTACTGAAGGTAGCACAGAGCTAAATATTTGCCCCATTGAAACCTATGATAAAAGCGTTAAGTTCGGAGTCTTTTTCATACAAGAAAGCGAAAGATTTTGTTACTTTTGTGAGGTTTTCTAAAAAATATGTTCTATTATCTTTTGGATGAGGGTAATTTCAAAAAGTGGTTACCGGAGGTTTTGGGCCCGAAGTCAAAAGATAGTAAATACCCTCATTTGATAACACTATTTTCAGTATTGCTGCATGGTAAAATAGTTCCCCAATTTTTTTTTTTTGAAGATGATTTTAACCAAATTCTATATTCGATGTCATGACATATTCTTTTCATCTGTTCATACACCTACTAAAATTTGCAACATATTCTTTTTATCTGTTCATACACCTACTAAAATTTGCAAGTCTTGGACTTGTTCCTTCGTAAATGGCGGCCCATCAACAATGTTTATTTAGCCTCTTTACTGAGAGTACTCATTTTGTTCTTGCGGATTAATACCTGATTAGTTCCGGGCTCCCTGAAGTCGAGTGATAGCAAGTCGGGAAAGTTTTGGTTATGGTCAGCTGCGTACCGAGCAAGTGATTTGCAAATAATCGATACTTGGTTAATACTATAGGTGGCGATCCCGGGGGATGGGTTACATGTCCCCAAAATGTTGTTGGTGGACGAATATACTTATGCCCCCCTCCCTCCCCACCCTAAAAAATGAAACCTTATATATAAAGCCTATGCAAACTTTGATCTGTTTTGTCATTTGACTGTTTGGTAATTTCCATCATTTTAAAGCCTCGTAACCCAATGCCCCCAGTAGCATAACTATGGCCTAACGGACTGGGGACGAGTGGGGCCCTGCGTGCCCATACGGTATAACAGCCACCAAACTATATTTTGTTACAGGTCCCACTACGGACCCATAGGGTCCATCCCGGGGGCTACCTTAGTTGGTCAATATTGGATCTCTGCTGCAGATACATTTAAACTTCATGCAGGCATCTTCATGTTTCATCTATGTAGTTTACAATGGACTGAGTATTTTTTAACAAGTACTAGAATTTATATTCAGATGCTATAGCATGGACAGATACATATCTTCTTTTCTAAAAGTGGATTATAAATGTATCTTAAGACTGAAATATCCAAGTCCCAGTCATGTGTTGTGCATTGACAGTTGATGCTGAAATGTATTTATGATGTCATGCATGTTAGTGTGGGGTGGGGTTTAATACAACTTTTTATGTGTAAGTGAGAAATAAAATGCCACATTGTAACCATAATGCATTTTGGTTTTGGTTTTTCATTTGATTAACATTTGAAATATCTTCTTTATTTACACTTTGCTTTTTGATACATATAATTCTAGGTGTGTTTTCTCTCTCGAAAACGGTCATAATGAGCTCATTCATAGTGTGTTATCTGTGACTCTTAATAGGTTTTGTTATCAATAGGTTCATTATGCAGTGTTAGATGTAACCTTTGAACATTTAAATACTTAGTGGCAATCAAAATCATAGGTATATTGAAAGGAAATTCACAAAAGGGTAGGTGTTTGCCTTAAAAATGGTGCTTTGATTTCTGTACAGTCATCACATGAACATGACGCAAAAAATGTTTTGTGCAGGGGAGTCGTGAAGCAACTTTAGTTGGGGTGTATATCAACTTTCTGTGCTTAGGAACTTTTTGTGCTTATGATAATACTCTTAATACTGTAATGGATGATTAATCCAAAGTGAAGCTATTTTCATTCAAATTTGAGCAAATTTTAACTGATTTTTGATGATTTGTAAACCAAACTGGATAATTTGTTGTGAAATATGGACAGTATTAATTCAAATTGGAATGATATTTAGCCAAATTTGTGGGTGATGTTGATGATTGTAATTATATTTACCAAATTTAGATAATAAATTATCAAAATAATGGTATTTGAACCGAAGTTGGGCAATTTTGAACAAAAATTTGTAAGTTTGGAGTGACTTTTTAACCATATGATGTTTCTATTATCCAAATTAGAAAGATTTTTAACCACTTGTAAACAACACTTTTATAATTTTAGGCTAATTTTGGTGATTTGTCTGGGCTATTTTAAAGATAATTTGGTTCTTTGCAATCACAGATTGTAAAGTTTATTTGGGCTATTTTAATTCAAATTTGGACCATTTTTAACAGAATTTGAGCCATTTCAACCTTTTTTGGTACTATTTTGAAACCAAATTTTGACCACATAAATTTGTCTATATGTTAGTACTTGAATATGGTAGAAAATAATGGTACATTTCTTCTTCGTTATCCTTATTTACATGAATAGCTGTTTTCTCACCGTCAACCAAGCTCAATTTTGCCAGAACATTTTGGTCATAAGCTAACCGTTTTGGTTATTCACTTTAAACGTTTCACACCTATGGTCACAGTTTTAGCAATTAATAATTAGCAATGATAGTACCATTTATGCAATCGTTATAAAGTATTAAATAATGGGATTGAATTTATTTGACTCAGCAAAGACTATGAACCAGTGTACTTTTAAAGATACATTTTAAATAATAGGAATTAGAAGGGAAAAAAATGATAGGTAATTGTGCAGTATTTACATTTCTTATGAGTAATTAATTGCATATCTATTTATAAGTGCTTTTACATATTGCTTATCTTAAACAAGAACCACCTGATTGTACTATATGAGTCAAGCACACTTCTAAAAAATATACCATTTAGTCATTAATGTTGTGTGAATGTTGTCAGAAAATTGTTAAGTAATTAGATTAAGCTGTTATCAGGTTATAGAGCTAAAATGGAATAATAAAATATCTCTGATGATATCCCTGAGCATGAAATGAAATGTTAAAGGTAACAAGGTACCTAATGCTGACAAACCAACAAAACTGTACAATCTTTATGTGATTTTTTCTTTGTTAGTCAACGCTGACATGTATGTTGTTTGTTTTGCTTGAAGTTAGAAAACAGTTATCAACAAAATGAGTTATTTTATTAATTTGTTATTTCTTTTTTGCTATGTTATGTTTGTATTTAAGTATTGCTGAGTGCATGATAATTAGTATAGAAAGTTGTAAACTCAGAGGAAGTTCTGTCCCAATAAGTCATGAATGGACTGTATCCCTTTTATAATTAAGGACCTCTCATGTGACTTGGTACAGAGGAACCCAGGATTTTTTCAGACAAATAATCTTTAAGTTTTAATACCAGTGAAAGCTAGTGACATACGTGGGATATTGGAGGTGGAGATAGGACCCATTCCCTTGACTGACTTTGTCACCTGACTAATGATCAGAGGTGCGGGAGCGCAGGTCCTCCTGCCTATCCCTTTTGTCATATGAGTGTCATTGCATTGCGTCCATGAACAAAGTCTTAGTATTGCAGTTTTGCCCATAAGTTATTTATATCCAGGACAAAGCCAGAAAGGGAGTGGGGTTGGCTTGGTGGGAGCAACTGCTTTGACCCCTAACAAAAAAGGAAATGATGTCAGTGTCACAAAACAGAGGGATTTGACATTTATGCAATAAGCAGGATTACTTATATTAGTAACTGTATAAATATGGCATGATGAATGTGGGTCCGGGGATGAAGCCATTGGAGTAGTGGGAGTGACCTCTCAATTACTAAAATACGAAATGGAAAAAGGGAGTGAGATTATTTAAAGTAGTTAATTGGTAGAACCAAGACTTATTGAGATCATTGAGCAATTTGGGAGTGGGGACCATGACAATTCAGGAGCAAATATTTAAAGTGGGGTGGCTGAGATGTATAGTATCATTTTCCAAAATGTGTAGGTTTTCAAATTTTTAAGATGGT